>JAWZYT010002239.1:167500-197500 GCA_034508575.1 Petrolisthes manimaculis
TACAGTACTATCATCTCTTATACCTTGCCCTCCCCAAACCAGTCTCCAGAAACACATCCATACTCCAATCACTCATCAGTCCATCCAAACACTCAAAAACAACACCTAGTACACGATACCACTTACAAATACAGTACTATCATCTCTTATAGGCCTACCTTGCCTACCCATAACCAGTCTCCAGAAACACATCCATACTCCAATCACTCATCAGTCCATCCTAACACTCAAAAACAACACACAGCTGCATGTATCACCTCCCAATATCCATCCATCTGAATCCTCCCTTCTCCGTGAGGACAGAGTCCACCTGGCCAGACTGTGGTGATGTATCACCTCCCAATATCCATCCATCTGAATCCTCCCTTCTCCGTGAGGACAGAGTCCACCTGGCCAGACTGTGGTGTGGCCACCACCCAACATCCATCCATCAGAATCCTCCCTTCTCCGTGAGGACAGAGTCCACCTGGCCAGGCTGTGGTGATGCATCACCTCCCAATATCCATCCATCTGAATCCTCCCTTCTCTGTGAGGACAGAGTCCACCTGGCCAGACTGTGGTGTGGCCACCACCCGGCCCTTCTGACATATCAGAAGAAGCTGGATGGAATCATTGTTGATACCTGTCCAGGTGGCAACACAGCACCTCATTCTATTAAGCACATTATGGAAGACTGCTGTCCAAAAGAGGAATGTGGTTCTATAGAGTCTGGAACACATGAAGATAAATAAGGCTAGCAGGAAATAAATATATACTGTATATATACAGGGTGTCCGGAATTTTTTGCCCGAAAATTTGGCAAATTAATTCTGAAAAGAAAATACTCTATTGATGTGATCTTTTTTTTTTAGTTTAGCGGTAATTGAGACATTTAATTAAGGGGGTGTGAGAATAGGGGACAGGCTTGGGGTGGGTAGAAAGCCTGTCCCCCCCTAACCCCCCAAGCCTGTCCCTCAAGTCCTGCAATCCCCCCAAAAAAAACCCAAGCCTGTCCCCCTATTCCCATTCCCACACACCCTTAAATGTGTGATGTTAATGTTAAATAAACTATAGGTATAGTTTATAATGGTTGTTGGATACAAATTACGGAAGTGAGTTCGTAAATAAGAAACTGAAACAGTGAAACAGTAAAACTCGTTGGGTAGCATAACAAGTGAATGAGGGAGTGAGTCACTGGGAGTGACGTCATAGGTAGGCCTAGTGACGGCTGGTGTTCTTTGTCTGCCGGCGAGAAGGGCAGTCAGAGGGTAGAGGTGATAGCAAGGAGTGCTCACCACACGGAGTTACAATGAAGATAAGTGGACAGTGAGTTCTGATACAGAGAACAATATGAAGACCTGGCCAGGCAGAATATGTGGTGTCCACGGATAATTAATTAAGACTTGACAATATAAGCAAGAAGAGAGACAGTAAACTGGATAGAACTGGTGAGTACAAAAACAAGTGAACTAACAGTGGTAGCAGAGCGTAGTTCCGGCTTCTACTTGTTCAGTAAACATGACGGCCAACTCTTCAGTATGTAAGAACCCCCCCTTAATGACTTCAGAAGGAGAATACGAAAGATGGAAGAAGGATATTGAAATTTGGCAGATTCTAACTAACGTTCCTGGAAATAAACAAGCATTGGCAGTACATTTAACATTGACAGGAAAAGCGAGAGAGGTGAGCAGTGAGATTGATATTATTAAAGGTGCCAGCGAGTGGCAGTCACTGGGACAGAGTGTAGCACACACACAGTGTGTATGAAACACAATTATAGCACGCATCACAAGGATGATCCCCGTGATACGTGGCTCAGCGACCTCTCCACCCACCTGAGACCCGAGTCAGCTTCGGTTATGGCCGACTAAGCAGGAAGACCTCAAACAGCCGACTCAAACCCCCCACCCCCTGCTCACAGGGGTGGTAACCTCTGGCATACAGTGGTATTTTTAACAGTGTCCCGAGCAAGGATCGAACGCTGGGCTACGGAATTGCAGCCACAGACTTTACCACTGTGCTAGCCAGAGGCTAAAATTGTGGATACTGTGGAATTGAATAGTGCAGACGGAATGAAAATATTACTGAAGAAGTTAGATGGAGTGTTTATGCTAGATAAAAATAGACAGGCATTTATGGCATACTCAGAATTTGAAATGTTCAAGCGCCCGACTGAAATGAATATTCCAGAATATATAATTGAGTTTGAGAGGAAGTACTTTAAGTTTAAGAAACATGGAATGAAGTTACCGGATCAGGTGTTGGCATTTAGGTTGCTAAAGAGCTGTGATATCTCAGATATACATTTTCAATTGGCTATGTCTACTACTGCAGTAATTGCATTTGAGGATATGAAGAATACATTACAAAGAATGTTTGGTGGTGGCATTATAGATCACGATCTAAGTGGAAGTTGCCAGAGGGAAGGTGTGAAGTGTGAGCCTAGTTTGGTGAAAAGTGAACCTATTTTACAAGCAGGTAGATATCAGAATGAGAGTAATAATTATTACACTAGAGGATTTCGGCCTAGGTATGGCTACAGAAGGAGTGGTAATTGGGGGAGGTGGCAAAGAGGACGTGTTAATAGCACAGGGTGTTTTAGATGTAGTTCTGGAGATCATTGGATTCGTAATTGTCCAGTGAGAGGTGATATGTATGATGGTGAGATGAATGTTACTGGGAATGAGGTACAGCTAACATTGATGGCTGACGGTAATGATAAGAGAGAAAGGCTGCTTGCAGAATCCATGGGTGCTATTGTTTTAGACTCTGGGTGTGCTACAACTGTATGTGGAGAAGATTGGTTGCAAACATATGTGGACACATTATCTACACGTGATGCAGCTAGTATATCAAGGAAGGATTCTGACATATCTTTTAGATTTGGTGATGGGAAACAGGTGGTGTCAAAAGGCAAGGTTGAAATTCCGTGTTACATACATGGAGTTAAAGTCAGAATTATTACTTAAGTGGTGGATTGTCGTATTCCTTTGCTTATGAGCAGGTCAGCAATGAAACGAGGTGGCATGATACTAAATTTTGGGAAGGATGCAATGCATATGTTCGGGAAAGAGAGTAGATTGAAAGTAACTTCGACAGGACATTATGTGTTCCCCATCATAAATACACCCAGCAAGAAATCTATAGAAGTGGTGTTGTTTGCTGGACAGAATGATGGGATACCAAGCAAAGTTTGGAAATTGCACAGACAATTTGCCCATCCCACAGCAAGTAAACTGATGAAGTTGGTTGAAGAGACCGGGTTGTTGAATGAAGAATGGAAACAAGAAATCCAGAAGATGAGTGACAAGTGTGACATTTGTAGAAAATTTAAAAGAACACCTCCACGTCCTGTGGTTGGTTTTCCTGTAGGCAAGGTGTTCAATGAAGCAGTTGGGATGGATTTAAAGGTATGGGGAAGTCGATATTTTCTTGTGATGGTTGATTTGGCCACAAAGTACTGTGTGGCTTCAGTTATTACTAATAAGAAGCCTGAGATAATAATAAAGGAGGTAATAATACAGTGGATAAGTAGGTTTGGTACTCCTCAAAAGGTACTGACTGACAACGGTCGGGAATTCAATAATATGGATTTCCAGAGCATGGGGGAAAATTATAACATTAAAGTGATGTGTACTGCTGCGGAAAGTCCCTGGAGTAATGGGATATGTGAAAGGCTGAACGCGGTAATAGGTGATAATGTGACAAAAATCATGGCTGATACAGACTGTGATGTGTCAACGGCGTTAGCATGGGCAGTTTCGACACGTAACGCCCTTCAGAATAATAATGGTTTTTCGCCAAACCAGTTGGTATATGGGTTTAACCCAACGCAGCCCAGTGTTATGTGCAACAATATTCCTGCCCTTGAGAATAAGACAACTTCTGAAGTCGTGGCAAACAATCTCAATGCTATGCGAGTGGCAAGAGAGGCATTCATCAAGAATGAGTCAAATGAACGGGTGAGGAGGGCGTTACTGCACAATGTGAGAACATGGAGGATCTGCAGAATGGAGATCAGGTGTATTATAAACGGAACAACGAGGATCAGTGGAGAGGCCCAGGAATAGTTATTGGAAGAGATGGTAAGGTGGTGCTGGTGAGACAGGGAGGATCATATGTGAGAGCGCACATCTGCCGATTGCAGGGAGTTCCTAGAAACAGTCTAGAGTTGGAGAATCAAAGGGCAGAGGACCAGGTCAGCAGCCGTGGAGACATAGGGGTAAATCCATCAGTGAAACAAAATAAAGAGGATGGTGCAGAAATCAGACACGAGGTAAAGGATGAGACAGATAGTGAAGGTGAGGGAGACAGTACAGAATCAAACAGTGAAGAGGAGGAGGATTTGACACAGAAAAAGATGCCTAAATGTGGTGATCGACTAGAGGGATTCTTGACAGAAAGTGGTGAAAAGGTGAACATTACGGTTTTAAGCAGAGCCGGGAAAGCTACAGGAAAGTATAAAGCCTGTTTTAACATCAGAAATGAGTCCGATGATACAGTGGGGTGGTTAGACATCAAGTACAACTGGAAGGTGGTGAAGGATGATGAAGAAGTGTTGGTTGCATGCTCTGGGGAAGAGTGTCTTCAGGCAAAAAGCAAAGAAATACAGAACTGGATAGATAATGATGTTTTTGAAGAAATAGAGGATCAAGGTCAGAAGAGTATTTCAACGAGATGGATAATCACCCAGAAGGTGAAGGAAGGTGTTACAGTTTTAAAGGCGAGACTGGTCGCGCGGGGATTTGAAGAAGAATTAAGTAATACCCCTGTTGACTCCCCAACTTGCTCCAAGGAAGCATTCAGGATAGCTTTAAGTATTACAGCTGGATATAACTGGGAGCCACATTCTATGGACGTGAAGTTTGCATTCCTACAGGGACACCCTATTACACGAGAAGTATACCTAAGACCACCGGTTGAATTTAACAAGGGGTTTTTGTGGAAGGCAAAGAAAACTGTGTATGGACTAAATGATGCGGCAAGAGCATGGTATGAGAGCGTGAAAAAGGAACTCACCTCATTGGGCATGTTGGTATGTGGGTTGGAACCTGCTCTGTTTTATTGGCATCTAAAGGGGAAATTACAAGGCCTTGTGTGCACACTTGTGGACGATTTTTTCTGGAGCGGAACAGAGTGCTTCAAGAACAATGTGATTGATAAAATAGAAAGGCAGTTGCTTATTGGATCAGAGGAGCATAAATGTTTCAGATATCTGGGTATAATGATTAAAGAGGAACAGGATGGCATCATGGTTAACCAAGACAGTTATATTAAGCATGGGATCCAAGAAGTAGAAATAGCTAAGAGGTATGAGAGCAGAAAAGGTGATGAAGTAAGTGAAAACGATAAGACAAGATACAGGTCAGTAGTGGGTCAAATCAACTGGATAGCGACACAAACAAGACCAGATGTGTCTTATGATGTATGTGACCTAAGTTCTGCATTTATTCACACATGTGTGGGTGATGTGATAAAGGCCAATAAAGTAGTAAAGAAGGTGAAAGATAATCCCGTCTCACTCTGGTTTGGAAGGGTTAAATTGGATGAGTGCATGATTGTATGCTATAGTGATGCAGCCTTTGGGAATCTGACTGATAATGGATCTCAGGGTGGACACATCATTTTCTTGAAGGATAGAGAGGGCAATAGTTGCCCTATTGTTTGGAAATCAAGAAAAGTGAGAAGGGTTGTTAAGTCAACTTTGGCAGCTGAAACACTGAGTTTGCTTGATGCAGCAGAAAATGGAGCATATTTGGCAGTACTGATGAAAACCATTTTAGGGAACCAATATGAGATACCAATGAAGTGTTTTGTTGATAACAAATCTTTAGTTGAGAGTGTGAAATCAACTAAGCTTGTGGAGGACAGGAGATTGAGGATCAATATGGCTGTTCTTCGTGACATGATGGCTAAGGGAGAGATTCAAGTTGTGGAATGGGTGGAAACTGCGAGACAACTGGCTGACTGCCTGACCAAGAGAGGAGCATCACCAGTGATGCTGATGAAACATTTGAGCAAACCTGAAAAAAAAAAAAAAAAAAAAAGAGGGGAATGTGTTAATGTTAAATAAACTATAGGTATAGCCTAGTTTATAATGGTTGTTGGATACAAATTACGGAAGTGAGTTCGTAAATAAGAAACTGAAACAGTGAAACAGTAAAACTCGTTGGGTAGCATAACAAGTGAATGAGGGAGTGAGTCACTGGGAGTGACGTCATAGGTAGGCCTAGTGACGGCTGGTGTTCTTTGTCTGCCGGCGAGAAGGGCAGTCAGAGGGTAGAGGTGATAGCAAGGAGTGCTCACCACACGGAGTTACAATGAAGATAAGTGGACAGTGAGTTCTGATACAGAGAACAATATGAAGACCTGGCCAGGCAGAATATGTGGTGTCCACGGATAATTAATTAAGACTTGACAATATAAGCAAGAAGAGAGACAGTAAACTGGATAGAACTGGTGAGTACAAAAACAAGTGAACTAACATGTGACATTTGAACGGGGGGGGGTTTGGGGGTTGCAGGAGTAGGGGGACAGGCTTGGGGGGTTAGGGGGGTGCAGGAATAGGGGGACAGGCTTTCTACCCCCCCCAAGCCTGTCCCCATATTCCCGTACCCCCCCAAGCCTGTCCCCTATTCCCACACCCCCTTAATTAAATGTTTCAATTACCGCTAAACTAAAAAAAAAAAGATCACATCAATAGAGTATTTTCTTTTCAGAATAAATAAAGCAGGCATTTGCCAAATTTTCGGGCAAAAAATTCCGGACACCCTGTATATATGAGAGGCTATGCGTGTGTGTGTAGATCTGTAATCTCAAAATGCTACTGTTATTGTGATACTGTATATAGTTGTCAATAGTTATTACAGGAGTACAGCAAGACATTTAGTTTTTTTAAATACTTACATACAGTATTGGACACACTCCTCATAGAGGCCATCTAAAACATAGCCCCTTTCTATTTGATTCAGAGGGACCTTCCTAGTGAAGCTTGTTCCATACTGCTCTCCTGAACATTGTCTCCTTTATTGGGAAAGGAATTGGCCAATGGCTGCCATGCTGAGATGAGTTTGAACAATCACTTGGAGTGGACGCTATGTAGACCGGGTCGCTTGATTCCAGTTTATCAGCAGAGCTAAAAAGGACATACAATACAAATAATAAGGAGTAAGACGGGGAGAGAGAAAATGAGAGTTTTGGGAGAAACTGAATGGGTGTCTGAGGAAGTTTGAGAGTGGAAGGAAGATTGTAATGATGGGTGATATGAATGGGAAAGTAGGAAATGAGAAAGTAGGAAGCATTGTTGGTAAGTGGGGTGTGGAAGGAGTGAATGAGAATGGTGAGTATCTGGTGGATGTCTGTGCTGAGAGGGGGTTGTTCTTAGCCAACACCTTCTTTCAGCACAAGATGATCCACCGGTATACATGAAGGAGAAGGGATGATAGAGGAGAACAAAAGAGTTTAATTGATTATATAGCAGTGGATGAGAGATTACGGAAGGATGTGATGGATGCAAAGGTGGTGAGAGGAATGGTACAGTGTTCGGACCATTTTGCTGTAATGGTAAAGCTGAAAGTCAGGGTTAAGTGGGAATACTGTAGGAGGGAGGAAGGGGAGAACAAGCAGCAGGTGGCAAGTGGAAGATTGAATGATGTTGAGTACAGAGAGGTTTATGAGAGGAGGGTGGGTGAGGTGCTGGAGGATGCAAGGCTGAGTATGGGGGAGGGAATGGGAGTGAATGATGTGTATGAGATGTTTAAAAATATAGTGATGAAGACAGCAGCAGGGGTTGTGGGTTATAAGACACAGAAGAGGGGCAAGAAAGGGAGTGCATGGTGGTCGGAAGAAGTGAAAGATGCTGTAGATGAAAAGGAAGGTGTATAGGAGAACATTACAGAGGAATGTGTCTGAAGAAGTGAGAGAGAGATGGAAGAGATTATAATGTATGTAAGAGACAAGTGAAGAGGATGGTGAGTGAGAGTAAAAGGAGAGTGGATGAGGAATTTGGTAGGAAACTGAGTGAAAAGTTTAAAGAGAACAAGAAATTATTCTGGAAGGAGGTAAAAAAAGAGAGAGGAGAAGGAAAGTCTGGTAGCATGAGAATGAAGAGAGAGGATGGAGTTACTGTGAGTAGAAGTGAGGAAGTGAGAGAAGTGTGGAAGAGACATTTTGATGGTCTGATGAATGGGGGGACGGGAGGAGAGGCAGTGGTGACATGCATGGGGATGGAGGCAGGTGGTAGACGACAGGATATACAGGGAGAACTAGGAAGGGAAGAAGTTAGGAAAGCAATAGGAAAGTTGAAGATGGGAAAGGCACCGGGGGTGGATGGGATAACTACTGAAATGTTAAAGTATGGGGGGGAGGTAGTGGTGGAGTGGATATTGTATATATGCACATTGGCTTGGAGGCAAGGAGAGGTGCCAGAGGATTGGAGGAGGGCTATAATTGTACCTTTGTATAAGGGAAAGGGGAGTAAGGAGGAGTGTGGTAGTTATAGGGGAATAAGCCTTCTTAGTGTACCGGGGAAGGTGTATGGGAAGGTTCTAACTGAGAGACTGATGGAAGTAACAGAGAGTAAAGTTAGTGAGGAGCAGGGAGGGTTTAGAAAGGGTAGAGGATGTGTGGACCAAATATTTGCATTAAAATCAATAGTACAGAAATATATTGGGAAAGGTAGGAAGTTGTATGCTGCCTTCATAGACTTGGAGAAGGCATACGATAGGGTGGATAGGAGAGCTATGTCAGAGGTGTTAAGAATATATGGTGTTGGGGGGTCTTTGCTAAAAGGCATTGAGGCTTTTTATGCAGAGGCAACAGCATGTGTGCGGGTAGAGGGTGATCTAAGTGTTAAATATGTTCAATATGTGTGATATGTTACGCTCCGCGCTTCGAGAATGGCTTTTGTTATGTTGTTTATGTTTTGGTGGAGGAACGCTGGGAGCGGCGTGAGGAAGACTGGCTGCAATGTTCCATGTCTGAGAGGTACAGAATAAAAAGTACTTTTCCTTGCTCCTGCCATGCTAATCTACATCCTCAACAAATGGTAGCAGAGCGTAGTTGCGTGGCAGAGGAAACAATTGGACCCAGTTTAAGAAATAGGACAACATGAACGGGAATGGCGACGGCGGCGAACGGGCCCGAGTGCCAGCGTTTGGAGGAGACAAAAACTATGACCGATGGAAGCAAGAGTTGAAAGCATGGAAGTTTGTCACAAATATTGGCAAGAAGAAGCAAGCCATGGCTGTTGCTCTGTCATTCCCGGAAGGAAGCGAGGTGAGGAGCAAGATTTTTGAAGAGGTGAACATTGACAAGTTGATGAATGATGATGGAATGAACGTTTTATTGCAACATTTAGATAAATGGTATCAAAAGGACGAAATGTCAGCAGCATATGAAGCATGGACAAGGTTCGTCACATTCACAAAGGTAAATGAGGATGCCATGGAGAAGTACATATTGGAATTTGTGAAGAGGAATGCCGTTCTAGAAAAATACAAAGTGAGTATTCCAAAGTGCATTTTGGCTTTTAAACTGTTAGACAATGCAGGGCTAGATATTAAAGACAAACAAATTGTGTTGACAGCAGTGTCTTTTAGTGAACCTGAAAAAATGTTTGATTCTATGCAGCAAGCCCTAAAGAAATTTTTCGGAAGCCAAGAAGTGCTGTCACTTGATGCAGGGTCAGGGAATGGTAAAAGTGAGACACCTGCTGTTGTGGTAAAGACTGAGCCGGTGTTTAGCACAGAAGAAGTGAATGTAGTCAATAGAGGAAGAGGACGTGGAGGATTTAGGAGAAGTAGAGGAAGAGGCAACATAGTAAACAGAACTGAGAAGAGTGTACAACAAAATTCTGTTGACAGGTATGGTAATGTTAGAAAGTGTTATGTGTGTGGATCAGAGTTCCATTTGTCTCCAGTATGTCCTAAAAATACCAATGTTTATGTAAACAGTGCTGATGAGGAAGGAAAGAAAGAGATAGAAACATATGCTGTTGTTGAAAGCCCTGGCACAATGTCTGTACTTATGACAGAGACTATTTGTTATGCTGTCCTAGACACAGCCTGCAGCTCTACAGTGTGTGGTGTTGATTGGTTGAGAGCGTATATACAGACTTTATCAGAAGATGAAAGCAGTGAGGCAACATTCAGATTTGGTGATGGAAATAGTACAAGTCTACAAAGAAGGTGAAATTACCAGTGAACATAATAGGTAACAGGGCTTATGTAATAGCTAATGTGGTAGACTGCTCTATTCCCCTTCTGTTCAGCAAGAAATCAATGAAGAAAGCACAAATGAAACTAGACCTAGAAAATGACATTGCTGTGATACATGGAAAAAAGGTAAAGTTAAGGTGTACTTCTTCAGGACACTATTGTCTCCTGCTAAGGGATGAGCAGGAAGTTTGGAAGAAAACAGAAGAAATAATGCTGACATTGGGCAGTGATGAAAAGGAAAAGAAAAAGAAGATAGAAAAACTGCGCCAACAATTTGGTCATCCCACATGTAGGAGGTTAATTCAGTTATTGAAAGATGGAGGCATTGATGATGAGATGTGTTTTGTTCATGCTGAGGAAGTGTCAAATAGCTGTGACATATGTGTGAAATACAAGAAAACACCATCAAAACCAATTGTGAGTGTGACTATGGCAAAAGAGTTCAACCAAGTAGTAGCAATAGATCTAAAGGAGTATAAGAAGGGTGATACATATTTTCTTCATATGGTAGATATGGCTACAAGGTTCTCAAAATCATGTGTGACAAAAAGTAAAGAACCTAAGGAGATTGTTGAAAAAATAATTGAAACATGGTTGGGAACTGGTTTAGGAGCTCCTGTGCAGTTTTTGTGTGATAATGGTGGGGAGTTTGCCAACACCACATTCCTTGATATGTGTGAAAATATGAACATTCAAGTGATGCATACACCAGCATATTCACCCTTCAGTAATGGCCTGTGTGAACGGAATCATGCAGTAATAGATGAAATGGTAGCAAAAATAATGGCAGAGCAACCAAATTTGTCTTTAAGAGTGGCCTTAGCTTGGGCAGTTAATGCAAAGAACTGTCTTCAGATGGTTAGGGGTTTCAGTCCGTATCAACTTATATATGGACGGAATCCTAACCTGCCATGTACCCTGAATTATGAACTTCCTGCTCTAGAGGGTACATCGTCTAGTGAGATTGTTGCTAAACATCTCAATGCTAGCCACTCATCAAGGAAGGCTTTTATTGCTGCTGAAGCATCTGAGAAAATTCGACGTGCACTAAGACATAACGTTAGAACCACTAAAAGGCCACTTGAAAATGGAGATCAAGTCTATTTCAAGAGAGAAAATCAAAAGGAATGGAAAGGACCAGCTGTAATCATTGGTCAAGATGGTAAAACAATGATTCTGAAGTATGGTTCATATATTGTAAGAGTCCATGAAAATTATGTTCAGGAAATACCGTACAGTTTTGACAGAGACACTAAAGATGGGAGAAACTCACTACTTGATACACTGAGACATCAAACAAAAGAAGGCAAAACTGAGAAGAAAGAGATTGAAGCAGTTATAAATCCAGTTGAAAATCCTGTAGAAAGTTATGACAAAGAAGAAGAATATCACAGTATAGTTGAGGATACACATGAAGACATTGTGAGAGTCAAAAGTATCCCTAAGATTGGACAGAAAGTAAAGTTCCTTTCAAAAGAGTCTGATGAGTGGCAGACAGTAACTATGCATAGTCGTGCTGGAAAATCTACAGGAAAATACAGTAACTGGAGGAATGTTAAATATGAAGATGGGAGCTTATCAGCCTTTGACTGGAATAGAGATGTAGAAAAGTGGATACCTATATTAGAAGAGAATGGAGTGCAGGAACCCAGTGAAATAGTAATGGCTTGTGAAAACATGGAGAATCAAACACTTGACAAGGCAAAACAAGAAGAAATAAAAAGTTGGAAGAATTTTGGTGTATATGAGGAAGTTACAAACATGGGTCAAAATGCACTTTCAGTTCTATGGGTAGTAACTGAAAAAGAAAATATGGATGGAAAAAAGAACATTAAAGCACGATTGGTTGCTAGAGGTTTTGAGGATAAAGAAGAAGTTCAGTCAGATTCTCCCACTGTTAGCAAAGAAATGTTGAGGTGTTTTGTTGCAATACTGGCTTCCAAGAAGTGGGGAGTGAACTCAATTGACATTAAGGCTGCATTCCTACAGAGTGAACGGTTTGAACGTGATGTGTATCTTATTCCCCCTACTGAGGCAGATTGTCATAGTAATGTTCTGTGGAAATTACAAAAATGTGTATATGGCCTCAATGATGCAGCTAGAAAGTGGTATCTCACAGTGAAAACCTTTATGTTGAAGATGGGATGTACTCAGGTAAAAACTGACCCTGCAGCATTCTATTGGTATGATGATGGAGAGTTGTGTGGTATGTTTTTGATGCATGTAGATGACTTCTTGTGGGGAGGAACAAAGAGATTTGAAAAATGTTGTCATTGCCAAAATAAGAAGTCAGTTTCAGGTTAAGGAACAAAATAAAGACATTTTCAAATATATTGGACTGAGTATTGTACAGAATGATAAGGGTGTCACAATTCATCAGAATGAGTACGGTAAACTTTTGGAAGCTGTAAATGTAAGTGCTATGAAAGGGTTAGATAAGAGTTTGAAATGTAATGAAGAAAAGGAGAATTTCAGGAGTTTGGTGGGCCAACTAGGGTGGTTATGTACCAATTCAAGGCCTGATCTGTCATATGATGTGTTGGAACTTAGTTGTAAAGTAAATCAGCCTAAAGTAGGAGATTTGATCGAGGCAAATAAATGTCTAAGAAAAGCCTGCACTTTTGAAACTTCAATGTACTTTCCAAAACTTGGTGATATCTCTAGTTGTAAGTTAGTTGTGTACAGTGATGCCTCTTATGCTGGTCTGCCAGATGGATCTAGTAGTGCTGGGGGCTTTGTGATTTTCCTTGTAGGAGAAAATGGAAATAGTTGTCCTTTGTATTGGGAAGCAAAGAGGATGAGAAGAGTTGTGAAGAGCACCCTTGCAGCTGAAACTCTAGCAGCTACTGAGGCAGTGGATATGGCTTATTATCTTGGAAATATGTTGTCTCAGATACTGTATGATTACAAAAAAAGGTTGCCTGTAGAACTTTATGTAGATAACCATTCACTTTATGATAATGTGTACTCAGTGAAAAATGTTTCAGAGAAGAGATTAAGAATTGACATAGCTATTCTCAAAGAGATGATTCAGAATGGAGAGTTGAAAGTGCTTTGGTTAGAATCAAAGGCACAATTAGCTGATGTGTTAACAAAGAAAGGAGTGAATTCTTTGAAGATAGCTTGTGTTTTTGAAAATGGATGTTTGGGTTTATAAGCTAACAAAGTAACTGAAGTATATTTTTATAAAAGAAAATAATATTTTTTTTTATGTTATAATTATGTGCTATTTACTTATAAGTTATTTATTTTTGAACTGTTGTCATCTATTTGAGCTGCATAAGCAATTATCATTAGTTTGGATATATTTCCATTTTATTTAGAAGAGAGGGAATGTGTTAAATATGTTCAATATGTGTGATATGTTACGCTCCGCGCTTCGCGAATGGCTTTTGTTATGTTGTTTATGTTTTGGTGAAGGAACGCTGGGAGCGGCGTGAGGAAGACTGGCTGCAATGTTCCATGTCTGAGAGGTGCAAAATAAAAGTATTTTTCCTTACTCCTGTGCCTCTATTATATCCTGCCATGCTAATCTACATCCTCAACATGGTATAGGGGTGAAATTGAGGCTGAATGAAGCAAATTGGTCCTTGGTGGCAAGTCTGTTTGCGGATGACACTGTGTTGATGGCTGAGAGTGAAAGGGAGTTACAGAGAGTGGTAGATGAATTTCAGTCTGTGTGTAAACGAAGGAAACTGAAGGTGAATGTTGGAAAAAGTAAAGTGATGGTGTTTGAGAGAGCAGGAACTGAAGTGATTGACTTTGCTACACCTTACAGAGTGGAAGTACCAACTGGGATGAAGTGTGAGATAACTCTGAGAGGTGAGAGGATGGAGGAAGTGAAGGAGTTTAAGTACCTGGGGACAGTTATGTGTAAACATGGAAGTATGGAAGGAGAAATTAGGGAGAGAGCAGTGAAGGGTAGACAGGTCATGGGATCATTGGGAAGGATTATGAAGGGTAGAAGTGTGAGTATGGAGGTGAAGAGGGGACTGAGGAACAGTATAATCCTGCCAACACTGACATATGCATCAGAGACATGGACATGGAGTAAGGCTCATCAGTCTCGGATAGGTGCTGTGGAAATGAGCTACTTGAGAGGAGCATGTGGGGTGTCTAGGTGGGATGGAAAAAGTAATGAGAGTGTGTACGAGAGATGTGGTATGAGTGAGAAGGCATTTGGTATTGAGTGTGGAGTGGTTGAGAGAGTGAAGCGTAATACATTAAGATGATTTGGACATGTAGAGAGAATGCAAGGTGAAGAGTTTGTAAAGAAGGTGTATGGAAGTGAAGTTGTGGGATGTGGTGTGAGAGTCAGACCACCAGTTAAATGGCAGAATAGAGTGGAAGAGTATGTAAATGAGAGAAACGTAAGGGTCAGAGGAGGATTTGAGCAAGTAAGGAGGGAGTGTTGGAACAGGGAAAAATGGAAACACTTCTGCCGTGGCCTACCCCTTGGAGGGAGTTCCCGGAGGGAACGAGGCGTCAGAGCTATAGATAGATAGATAGATACTTTACTGATATTCATACCACATATCATCATACAGTACATAACAGGCTCTAAATTGATTGTCTGTCAACTATTATAAATGAACATAAAATATTTCTTGCAAGGCATGTTAATCTCATACATACTGTCCTGGGTATGACTACACTCTCCTCTCTTTTTATGCGAGTTTAAATTATGCGAATTTGAAATAGTGCGTATCATGAAAAAAATTAAATATATGCAATTTACACGAACTCTTATTTTCAAGTTAAAGTACCATTATTTCTTATGGAAATGTACAATTTACTTTATGCCAAATTCACTTTATGCGACAGGAACCTAACCTGTAATAAAAAAAAGAGGAGAGTGTATAAACTACAGCCGGTGGTGAGGCTCTGATTGGGGACTTTTGGAGTTGTAGGGAAAGTGGAGTTACCCTTTAATCACCATTACTCTCAGGTCCATTCTGACCCGGAATGGTAGCACCTGTTTAGGGTACGGTACCTGCTGCCTTGTAGGGTATAAAGGCTAGGAGAAGGAAAACTCTGAATCCAAACCCCCTGCTGCCTTGTAGGGTATGCCTTTGACAGGCAAAGGCTAGGCCCACCGCCGATACCTGTGGTGGTTGTAAGCAAGGGCATGCTAACCACGAAAAATTTCGCTCCAACAAAAAATGATGGCAACCACACAAGAAATGGCCCCCAGTCCCCGGCAGCCCTTATGTGGGCAGGAGGTGCGAAGAATCCCCGGACTGAATATAAAAGAGAAAATAAAAAATAAAATAAATCTGAGGGTGGGTACAATGAACGTTGGATGGATGGTGGGGAGGAGCAGAGAGGTGGTGGAAATGTTGAAAAGGAGGAAAATAGACATTTGTTGTGTACAGGAAGTACAATATAAAGGAGAGGGAAGTAAAATGTTGGGATGCGGAGAGGAACGCTAAAAGCTCTGGTGGTCTGGAGAAGAGATGAAAGTAGGAGGAGTAGGTATACTGGTACAAGAGGAGCTAGCAGTGGATGTGATAAAGGTTGAAAGAATACATGCTAACATAATAAAGATAAAGATCGTCATGGGAAGGAAAGTTACAAACATATTTTCAGTATATGCACCACAAGTAGGTAGGCCGGAGGAAGAAAAAGAAGCCTTTTGGGGTACGTTGGATGATGCAACAATGGTGTCAGAATCTGAGGTACTACTAGTTGCAGGTGACCTAGCCTAAATGGACATATTGGAGAGGACAGGGGAGGATTCGAAGAAGTCATGGGCATATACGGATTTGGAGCGAGAAATCGGCAAAGAGAAAGCATACTGGAATTCTGCCAAAGTAAAAAAGAGCCGAGGGTCATAAATACTATGTTTAAAAAGGACAGGGAGAAGAAAATTACATATAAAAGTGGAGGAGCAGAAACACAAATTGATTTTATACTGCTGAAAAAGGAGAGAGAGATACATGTTGTAGCCGTGTATCAATGTTGTATGATGTATCAGTGTTGTATTCATGGTACCAGTCACAGAGGCACCAGTATAGGGCTTATGCTTGCACTTCTTGGAGCTGGCTAAAACTACAAGGTGTTAGATCGCATCCGGTGTATATTGATGACAGGGTGAGTGTGGAGGTAAGGAAGATACCGTGAGGGTTGAAAGCAGTTCAAACCAGTTCACCGGACATGACATCTTAAGAAATGTGCTGATCTGACAGCATGATGACCGCGTGATGGAGGCATGATGGAGGCATGATGGAGACTTGCCAGTGCTGAGCTCTGAATGCTAGATTCACTCTATATATTATCTGTATGTAAGTCTCTATGCTATAATCAATTGTTTATTGTCATCTTGTATGTAGAGAAAGGGACAATATATATATACTCATATTATTCTTATATAATCGTGTAGTTAAAGTGTATGTATATTATGTATAAACGTAGCGTCACTGTCACGAACTGTAACCTATGTAGTGGGTGTGGCACTGTGGCACTAGGTAGGGACGTGAGGAAGGGTCGAAAGAAGTGAGGTGCACTTGGAGCCCAGACATGGGTTAGAAAGGAGGGAGGATGAAGCCCTGCCCTAAGAGAGAGATTCCCTTTCCTTGTAACATAAGTTTAGAGAGACACGAGTTGTGTCTAGTATATTGTAACCTGTAACTGATATATAAGCTACATCAGTAAATAGAGACAAGTCCATGAGTTTACTCTAAACCTTTGAGTACTAAATATATTCCCCAGTAGTAAGACTAATAAGGGTACTTCATCAACGGTATGAGTAAGTGAGTTGATTGAAGCAGAGACGACAAACAGAGGATAGTAAGTCTGTACAGTTGGCTGGTAAGAGATAGCCACACTGAAATATAATGGAGAGTTCCGGTTGGTATTTCCACAGACAGAGAGAAACAGAGATGTGGACCCCCACGGATACATAATGGTGGCAGCGGTAACTGATACAATGTAAAAGACTGTAAGGTCATCCCAGGAGAGGAGTGTTTAACACAGCATCGTCTATTGAAAGCAGATCTAAATGTGACAGACTTAAAGAGAACAAAAATGCAGAGGGGCAAAAAGAAAATAAAAGAGTGGAAACTAAAGGATGAGAATACACGAAGACAATTTGAAGTGAAGGTTCAACAGAAAAATAATAGAAACAGAGGAGGTTGGAAGCAGCTGAGTGAAAATGTTCTGGAGGCTGAAAAGGAAGTTTGTGGTGAAACCACAGGACACCGAAGAAGGCGAAGAGAAACATGGTGGTGGAATGAAGCAGTGCAGAGGTCACTGCAGGAAAAGAAAAGGGCATACAAGAGATGGCAAAGAACACAGAATGAAGAAGATAAAAGAGAATACTGTATAAAGAGAAAACAAGACAGGCAAAAAGTGAAGTAGCCAGAGCAAAGAGGCTGGCATGGGAAAATTGGAATGAAGAACTGAATAGTAGTGAGAAGCAAAAAGAAATGTTTAGAATTGCAAAATAAATGAAGAGAGAGTAAAGATGTAATGGGAGCAAAGTATATAAAGGATGAAAGGGGAGTTATCCATATAAATATAGAAGAGATACTTGGGAGGTGGAGATGTTACTTTGAAGACTTGTTAAATGAGGAAAATAAACACATGCTGGAAGAGACGGACATGGTGGAAGGACCAATAGAAGAAATATCAGAAGAGGAAGTGAAGAGAGCATTAAAAGGAATGAAAAATGGAAGAGCAGCAGGTCCAACGGGAATGACAAGTGACTTGATAAAGAAAGCAGGTGTTTTAGGAGATTTAACAAGAGTATTTAGAAGTATAGTTGACGAGGGAGAAATTCCTGAAGGCTGGAAAAGTAGTAAGACTGTCCCAATATATAAAGGAAAAGGAGATGCCCTGGAGTGTGGAAAATATAGAGGAATTAGACTATTGGAGCATGGAATGAAATTATTTGAGAAGGTATTGGAGGAGAGGTTGAGGAAACTGATAAAAGTGGATAGTCGGCAGTTTGGATTTTGCCCAGGAAAGTCAACAACAGATACAATTTTTATAGTGAGGCAAATGCAGGAAAAGTTCAGTGAGAAGAAGAAGTTGTACCATGTGTTTGTGGACCTCGAGAAGGCATTTGATCAAGTGCCAAGGAGAGCGATTGAGTGGGCACTGAGGAGACAAAAAGTGCCAGAAAGGCTTGTGGCTGCAGTCATGTCTCTGTATGTGGAATCAAGGTCAAGGGTGAAAACAAAGGCAGGAACATGAGAGGGGTTTGACATTGGAGTGGGAGTACACCAGGGATCAGCTCTTAGTCCACTACTCTTCATCACAGTAATGGAGGAGGCTACTAAATTGGCAAGAGGAAATGGTCCGTGGGAACTGCTCTATGCCGATGATCTGGTCTTGACAGTAGAATCAAAGGAAGAAGTAACAAATACAGTGGACTCTCCAATAACGCGGTAGTTACGTTCCTGGAGACGTCGCGTTATTAAAAAACGCGTTATTTAAACTTAATTTCCGCATAGGAAACAATGGTAATAGTGGGGGTTGCGTTCCTGGACAATGCAAAAGTCTACCTTTTGGGGATTTTGTTACTCTAATGTATGAATAGTAGAGTCAAACTAAAGTATGTAGTTGGTGACTCAAACAACAAAAACCCACATTCTCGTTTTATTTATATTTGTAAAGTAACGGTACACTTTCCTTCACATTTAACACTCGTCACTCCAGTCTGCCTACTCACCCCGCTCTCCCTCCCCACCCCTCTCTCCCTCCCCACCCCGCTCTCCCTCCCCACCCCGCTCTCCCTCCCCACCCCGCTCTCCCTCCCCACCCCGCTCTCCCTCCCCACCCCGCTCTCCCTCCCCACCCCTCTCTCCCTCCCCACCCCGCTCTCCCTCCCCACCCCTCTCTCCCTCCCCACCCCTCTCTCCCTCCTCACTCTGTGTTTCCTCCACATCCCGCTCTCCTTCCTCACTCCGCTCTCCCTCCACACCCCACTCTCCCTCCACACCTCCTCGCTCTCCTTCCACACTCGTGTTACCTTCCTCTGACACCACATCTGTCTTCCTTTTAAAGAATTGATCAAGTCGTGTCTGTTTGGTCAGAGAGCGGGCCTGAGCAGCTCACCCTGCTTCCCGCCAAAAGTAGTGTGGGTAAGCGGGTGAGCGTGGCCGCGTTACATCGAACAAATAATGTTATTTAATCATATCCCCCCTATATATTATACCGCGTTGAATCAAAAACGCGTTACTCAAAACAGCGTTATTGGAGAGTCCACTGTATGTTTAACAGGTGAAAGGAAACGATGGAACAGAAAGGGCTGAAAATAAACATGGAAAAGACAAAAATGATGGTGACAGGAAACAAGGCTCGAAAATTAATTCAGTCAGGAAGATGGCCATGTGGATGTTGTGGAAGAGGAGAGGGAACAAACTCAGTGCTGTGTACTGAGTGTAATAAATGGTGTCACCAACGATGCTCGGGTTTGATAATTCTCCGAGGTGTACGGAACTTTGCATGTCCTAGATGTGTGAGGGAGGGGATGGGTAGTGAAGAGGATGCCGGGTTGATGGTAAATGGAGGCGTGTTAGAGGAAGTGCAACAGTTCTGCTACTTGGGAGATGTGTTGGACTGTGAAGCAGGAGTGGAAAGAGCAGTAAGAGCAAGAGTAGCAACTGTATGGGGAAGATGGTGAGAAATGGCCAGTTTATTGGTGAACCGCAGCATAGGGCTGAGGACCAGAGGAAGGACATACGAAGCCTGTGTGAGACCTGCTCTTATGTATGGAACAGAAACATGGGCATTGACAAACAGACTGATGGAGGTTATACGCAGCTATGACCGTAGAATGCCGAGATACATGGCAGGAATAAGGTGGCAAGATGGGAGGTCTAGCAGTGAAGTGGCAGAGATGTGTGGGGTTGAAGACCTTTCTGTTAGGTTGAGGCAGAGAAGACCGAGATGGTTTGGACATGTGAGAAGAGCGGAGGGGGGTGTTGAGTGAGGTGGAGGAGGTGAGAGTCGGGGGCCGGCGACCGGTGGGAAGGCCCAAGAAAAAGTGGAAAACGTGTTTAATGGAAGATATGAATTTAATGGGAATAGAAGAACATATGGTACAAGATAGACAGATGTGGAGAACAGTCATCGCCCGTCCAACCCCATCCTAAATGGGAAAACACGGACGTTAAACGAAAATGATGATGATGATGATGACTATACAGTACATGGTACAATTCACGTCCCATCTATCTATCAATCTACATTATCTCTTACCCCACTGAGGGGTTATCTATGCTTCTTCTCATTGAATTAATTTACTACCACTGATATAAACTACAGTAAAGTTATACAAGCTGTAATTACAGATTTTCACAGCAAAAATATATATTTTCTGGTAGATACCGTACAACTCTGATTTGGGTAACTAGTTAATTAGGAACATTAGCATGACAGACTATGTGACTTAAATAGGGAAAATTTTACCTAATTTTTAATAAGCAGAAACTTTTAGTGTAAATTATTTTGGTTATCCTGGCAGATACAAGCCTACAATTTAGCCTAAAAATCAGGGGAGGAATCATAATTTTGCAACATTAAATCTAAGTAAAGTAATCTGTTGATCATACAGTACGGTACTCACCTATTGAGTGTAGTAGATTTAACCAGATCACTGATCACCTCTTTATCAAGTATAGTAATCCCAGTGGCAGCTGATTACCAGGTTGTCCACATCAACCCAGTCATTCCAAGCAGCATCAAAATACTGCAGTGATAACTCACTTAACTGGTCCAGTACAAACTCATTGGTAATGGCTGAGGGCACTTGCTGTTTCTCTTTAGCCTTTATCATTTTCTTCTTCCCTATACACTGGACGTGATATTGGAGAGCCATGCCATAAATCTAAAAATAATATAATTAAATTAGTTATGGCGTATATACAGTATTAATAGCTTTTACATAAATCAGGTGAAAAAGTACACAGCCTACATCAAATTAAGAGTCTATCTATCTATCTATTGCCAGACGCCTTAATCCCCGTGGGGTGGCCACAAATCAAATGCCTCCATGCATTCCTATCCCCTGCCAACTGGCATCCCTCCTCCCATCCAACGCCTCCTTCGCTCATATACCTCCTAACTCCATCCTTCCATCTCGTTCTTGGTCTGCCTCTTCCTCTCCATCCCTCCACCTCACTCTCATACACCTTCTTGACCAATCTCTCGCTCCCCATACGTTCTATATGACCGAACCACCTCAAGGTGTTCCTCTTCACACTCTCCAGCACATCCACATCCACATTGCATCGTTCACGCACTTCTTCGTTTGTCAATCTATCTCTCCAAGTCACTCCACATGAGCTTCTCAGGTAATTCATTTCCACACCTCTCACTCTTGATCTGTGCCTCTCTGTCATGGTCCACACTTCACTCCCATATGTCAGTGTTGGGATTACAACACTATCATGCAGGGTCTTCTTCACTTCCATACTCATCGCCCTATTCCTTGTCACTGACTTCAGCGTTCCTACAACCCTCTTGTCCTGTTGTACCGTCTCCTGCATCTCATCCTCCAAACCTCCATCTTTACTCATCACACTGCCCAGATACTTAAATGAGCTGACATTCACCATAACCTGGCCATTCAACCTCACCTCACAGTCTGTGGCTGCCCCTCTCTCAAAGACCATAACTTTGCTCTTTCCCACATTTACCTTCAAATTCCGTCTCTCGCACACAGTTCCAAACATGTTCACCAGACCCTGCAACTCCCACTCATTGTCACTCACCAGTACTGTATCATCAGCAAACAGCAACACAGGAAGCTTCCACTCACTCCCCTCCCCCATTATGGGAACAACAACATCCACTGCTCTTCCCTGTATCTCTTTCATGACTCCATCCATATATACACTGAACAACCACGGGGACATTACACAACCTTGCTTTAATCCAACATTCAATTCAAAGAACTCACTCTGCTCACTCTCTACCCTGACTGCCACTCTTGCACCCTCATATAAACTCTTCACTGCCCTCAATAACTTCCCAGGCACTCCATATATTCTCAGTACTTTCCATAGACCTTCTCGATCAATTCTGTCATACGCCTTCTCCAAATCCATAAATGCAGCATACACCTTCTGTCCCTTCTCCAGACATATTTCTACAACACACCTCAAGGAGAAAATCTGGTCCACACACCCTCTTCCCTTCCTAAACCCACCCTGCTCCTCTCCCACCCATCTCTCTGTCCTCTCTTTCACTCTTTCAATCACTACCCTACAATACACCTTCCCCACTACACTAAGGAGACATATTCCTCGATAGTTTCCACACACTCCCCTCTCTCCCTTACCCTTATACAGTGGTACTATGACTCCTGATTTCCAGTCATCCGGCACACTTCCTTCCTCCCATGCTAGCCTACACATTTTCCACACCCACTCAATCACTATCTCGCCGCCATACTTCAGCATTTCGCCATAAGAGTACCATATTAATAATAACATACCACAATAAATAATATCTATAATACAGTAGCTTACTGCTAAATGGTACTTACTGGTAATCTTAAACACACAAAACTGACAAGTTGTCATAAATAAGTCACCAATGTTGAGAGTACAAATTATAACATACAACACCCACACATGCCAAGGAACATCAAAACAACACCTAGTACACGATACCACTTACAAATACAGTACTATCATCTCTTATACCTTGTCCAACCCAAACCAGTCTCCAGAAACACATCCATACTCCAATCACTCATCAGTCCATCCAAACACTCAAAAACAACACACAGCTGCATGTATCACCTCCCAATATCCATCCATCTGAATCCTCCCTTCTCCGTGAGGACAGAGTCCACCTGGCCAGACTGTGGTGATGTATCACCTCCCAATATCCATCCATCTGAATCCTCCCTTCTCCGTGAGGACAGAGTCCACCTGGCCAGACTGTGGTGATGTATCACCTCCCAATATCCATCCATCTGAATCCTCCCTTCTCCGTGAGGACAGAGTCCACCTGGCCAGACTGTGGTGATGTATCACCTCCCAATATCCATCCATCTGAATCCTCCCTTCTCCGTGAGGACAGAGTCCACCTGGCCAGACTGTGGTGATGTATCACCTCCCAATATCCATCCATCTGAATCCTCCCTTCTCCGTGAGGACAGAGTCCACCTGGCCAGACTGTGGTGATGTATCACCTCCCAATATCCATCCATCTGAATCCTCCCTTCTCCGTGAGGACAGAGTCCACCTGGCCAGACTGTGGTGATGTATCACCTCCCAATATCCATCCATCTGAATCCTCCCTTCTCCGTGAGGACAGAGTCCACCTGGCCAGACTGTGGTGTGGCCACCACCCAACATCCATCCATCAGAATCCTCCCTTCTCCGTGAGGACAGAGTCCACCTGGCCAGACTGTGGTGATGTATCACCTCCCAATATCCATCCATCTGAATCCTCCCTTCTCCGTGAGGACAGAGTCCACCTGGCCAGGCTGTGGTGATGTATCACCTCCCAATATCCATCCATCTGAATCCTCCCTTCTCCGTGAGGACAGAGTCCACCTGGCCAGACTGTGGTGTGGCCACCATCCGGCCCTTCTAACATATCAGAAGAAGCTGGATGGAACCATTGTTGATACCTGTCCAGGTGGCAACACAGCACCTCATTCTATTAAGCACATTATGGAAGACTGCTGTCCAAAAGAGGAATGTGGTTCTATAGCACATGAAGATAAGAAAGGATAGCAGGAAAAAAATATATATATACAGTATATGAGAGGCTATGTGTGTGTGTGTAGATCTGTAATCTCAAAATGCTACTGTTATTGTGATACTGTATATAGTTGTCAATAGTTATTACAGGAGTACAGCAAGACATTTAGTTTTTTTAAATACTTACATACAGTATTGGACACACTCCTCATAGAGGCCATCTAAAACATAGCCCCTTTCTATTTGATTCAGAGGGACCTTCCTAGTGAAGCTTGTTCCATACTGCTCTCTTGAACATTGTCTCCTTTATTGGGAAAGGAATTGGCCAATGGCTGCCATGCTGAGATGAGTTTGAACAATCACTTGGAGTGGACGCTATGTAGACCGGGTCGCTTGATTCCAGTTTATCAGCAGAGCTAAAAAGGACATAAAATACAAATATTCATACTGATATTCATAATACAGCAGCTTACTGCTAAATGGTACTTACTGGTAATCCTGAACACACGTGTGTTTAATATCTATAATATCATTAATATATTTAATATTTATAATACAAGAGGTTAATGCTATAATATTATGGTACAGTAGGCTACCGTACGTAAAACTGACAAGTTTTCATAAAAAAGTCACCAATGTTGTGAGTACAATACTAATTATAATATACCACAATAATATCTATAATACAAGAGCTTAATGCTATATGGTACTTTACTGTTAATTTTAATTTGAGTGTCAGGCACTAACTATAAGGCCACCGAACATTGTAAAACACCCACGCTGGTACCATAACAGCTGCAGTATGTGGGAATTACCCTCAATTCCCTCTCTCTGTGGATTGGTACCAGTTCGGAAGTCGTGACGTATGTGTGTGGGAGCAGCAGTTGACCTGGGCCATGATAAAGGGCTTGATTAAGCCTATGTCCAATGCCTCCTTGAGCACAGTGGGTTATATCATGATGCTTAGGGTGAAGATGGTGCCAGCTCTAGGATATAAAAATGATCTACAAATGTAAACTGACATATCATACCGGTACTGTACATACCAATCCAGTTATCCTTCCATAGTTGCATAAACTACCACAATCAGAAAATAGTCATTTTTACTTTCTAGAACTATTACCACCCTAAATTAGCAAATTAATACTAACATAATCTCAGTGGCAGCATACAGTATGCATGGGTAATCTTGCCTGAGTACAGTACTGTACCTCAATGAGACTCCAACCCATCCAAAAAAATGTATTACCATTTATGAAAACAAGAACTGTTAGCACCCTAATTTAGAAAATTAATATTGTAAAATATTTCTAGTTATTAGGTGTTTCACGTAATATTGTACTTTAAAGTAACATAATGCTTTTCTTTGATCATATAAATACCCAAGGGATGGTACGGTAATCTAACAATTAATGAGGTTTGTAGAGTGAGTACGGTAGTTATCAAGAAACTCAACCAAATGTGCAAGGTACGGTAATGTCTACAATATTGAACTACACCAAGATCTTGGCAAACTATTTAGCCAACACCTCCAATTATATAGGTACTGTATATGTTACATATCTTCCCAAACCTGTAGTAGTCTTCTGTAATGGATGTGATGACACACCAATTTGCAATATACAGTACCTTGTCCCATCTACAGTCATAAACTTTGTTTGAGCAACTTTCAGTTTGTTTCCTAACAAAGGCTGTAACAAGTTAACTATATTAGGTGGAAGGAGCTGAATTTGTACAATTTCACTACCAGTTGTATTGCATTCTGACTCTAAAATGTTTTATCTTTGCATAATCAATGTCTGATAGATTGATGTATGTGTGCAAACAATTTGCGTTTATTAATTCTATTTTTTGTCTTTTGAATTAACTCCTTCTTAGAGTAAGAATGCTTTGACTCAAATCTTAAAATCCACAAATGAAACAATGGTTCAAGCATTTTTATGAGAGTGCCATAATGCAAAATATTATGGCTTTTGGCTTCATTTCTATCTCTGGATATAGTGCATGATAATTTGAATGAAAAGTCTCTATTCCCTCTTGTATATATATATATATATCAGTATTTGAAAATTCATGAACAAAGATTAATTCTACAACATCTGATTGGTCCAAGAGAATATTCCATGAAGCATTGTTAGGTGGAATATTATCACCAATCATTAATGGTAACAGCCGGATTAAGCACCAGGCTTCAGCAGCTATAAGTTTGACCTTCAAATTTGCAAGAGTATTACTGAATGGCTGTGGTTTATTTATTTTGTAATTATCTGCAAAAGGGAAACTGAAAATTCTTTCATTAACTGTCTCCAAATTGATGTGCCCATCAGAAACTAGAGAACAAATTAATAACATTACCAATAACCTCAGGCAATAATCCTTCTTTAATAAGTATTCACTTAATTTTATCAACACACTGACTGTAATGGGCCTACGTTAATTACAGGTAGTTCCTGCATTTTTTCTGCTGCATAAGCACATGAAATGACTGGAATTTTTTGTTCTTCTCGAAATGCAAGCAATATTTTACCTACAATTTTCTCAACATCCAATACTGGCAATGGATTTTGTTTCATTTTCAGGAGGCCTAACTACTTCATTAGGCACTGTATTATCATTAGGTAGGGGAGTAGGGGACATGCTTGGGGGGGTTGGGGGGGGCTGGACAGGCTTGGGGTGGGTAGAAAGTCTGTCACCTATTCCCGCACCCCCCTAACCACCCCCCAAGCCTGTCCCCTACTTCATTAGGCACAGTATCATCATTACTTATTGTAATCATTAACCGATATATTGTGAAAAACTGGGTGTTTGCATTTAATATGAAAAAATCCAATATTTAACATTAGAATACGTGGTTAAAGTTTATAAAAGCACTTCTCCAAATGTACTTTAATGTGAATAAGCAAACATGTAGTTAATTATATATACAAATTAATAATACAATGCCTGGTTTCATAATCACAAAACGAACATGGAAATCTGCCTATATCATTCAGTATCACTATAGGTCTAAGAAAATAACTTTAGCTCACAATACTCACATCACAGTTATCCTTATATAATACTGTATTATTATATACAGTTAATATTGGCTGGAGAGTGGAGATACTGGAGAATTCTGGATAAAACACGGACCAAAACAATAACACGGTGAGTTCAGGGATTCCGGCGGGAAAGTTAGTCAGTGTTGCCATATAATATCCGAATAGCAAAATTATGCTAGGGCTATGACAAAATTATGCTACATTGAGCGATTTTATTGCAGACAAAATCCTAATTATACTAAGTTTATGCTAAAGGAATTATTATATATAATTATAATCCTGTATATATTATTTAATAATAATAAGAGATCTATGAAACGTAACTATATTTTCCTTTCTATTCTTCATATTTACACACAGATATAATATTGGTGATACAACAAGGATATCACCAGTAACATGTATTTACTATCCTCCCATACCCAATAAAAAACACTCCCCTCCAACCTCCCCCACACCAACACCTCACCACCCATTCCCCCCACCCAGAAACAGAGAGAGAGAGAAATGTCATTATACACGAATCTCCCACCAACTCTCTCCTCCCAGAAGCACACACACACACAAATAGAGAGAGGCCCGTAGTTTTAAAATATTTGAGGGACCTTACTGGAGCTCTGAACCCTCCAAACTAATCCAGGCCACAGAACCCTTCCGTATTTCTAATTGGGAATCTGTTGCCTGGAGTAGTTTGGAAAATTCATAAAGCTCCAGTAAGGAAACTCAATTTTTTTTTAAACTACGGGCGACAGTGTCTGTCAGTTACAACTTGAATTTAAGCTTACTGTTCTATCCTGCATATTGCAGTTGAAATTGAGATGGTATTGGAATGTGTTTACGTCTTTTGTGTAGCATTTTATAAATGTCACACTTATTAGTATAGCCCAGTTATTTATGATGTGGCATATGTCCTGCCTCGTAACGCCAACCCAAGTTTGTACAACCTTACTAGTACAACAACTGGCCAGAATTATCCTATATACAGGTATACAGTACTTAGCTTAGGCAGCGGACTCCTATGGTAAGTGGAGCCTTAATTTTCGGAGTTTCCGGGTATATATAGCTTACACGTATCATATACACATATACACATGTGCCTATATTCACATATATCTATATTTACTTACTTGATTTACTTGATTGTAGTTCTTCATGGGAGTACTCCATCTGTGTAGACGCTCCGTACTCCCACCCTAAATCTTATTTTCAACATCTATAGGGTTCTTTCACAGTCATGTTTTTCAGGTCATAGCACTGACTAGGCAGGAATGTTTTCAATCTTTTCTTGACAATAAGTGGTAGCATATTATATAGGCAGGGAACATTTCTGCTAAAAGCCTTACGTCCAGTTTCAGTATTGAACCTCGGCTCTGCAAGTCTATATTCTTCTGCACTATGTCACAAGGTCACATTGGCATCAACACGAAAGTCATTAAGCAATTCCCTTATGTATCTAGGCCTCCCTGATTTCAGAGCCTGATACACTATAACACATCTCTTGAAAACTATTCTTGCTTTGATCGGCAACCAGTGTAGATCAATAAGAGCTGGAGTAATCCTGTCTCGGCGAGAGAGTCCTTTTATCAATCAAGCCGCCTGATTCATTACAAGTTGTAGTTTTCTTAATTGATAGTTAGGCACACCATAATATAAAGAGTTACAGTAATCTAACCTGCTGATGACATGGTTGTGGATGAACATCAGCATTTGATTTTCATCAAGATACTTCTTCACAAAGGATAGGTTTTTGATATGGTAATTTGCCATGCATACTGTGTGTTGAATTTGAGACTTGAATGATAGATTACGGTCTATGAGTATACCTAAGTCCCTCACACAGTCACTTATATTCATGACCGTACCATTCACGTGTAAATGGTGAACGTCATACCTGTTGATATCAAAGTTTCTACAGATAACCAAACACTCGGTCTTGCTCTCATTAAGTTTTAATTTCTTGCAGTGCATCCAGCGCCTAATGTCAACCATTATAGCTGGTAATCTGACTTCAGCATCATCCACTCCCCTTAATGAAAAATAAAACTGTGTGTCGTCGGCAAACAATTTAAAAGCAGCTCCATGTTTGGAAAGCAGGTGAGACAATTGAATTGTGTATATACTAAACAGGACAGGACGAAACACACTCCTTTGTGGCACTCCCCTCTCCAGTGTCTTCACATCAGAATGGCATCTACCAATATGTACACAATAAGTACGGTTTTTGAGATAACTCTCTAGATAAGCTAGTGCCTCTCTCTCTATACCTATTATTTCACAATCGTGCAACAAGATATCATGCACAACAGTATCAAAAGCCACACTTAAGTCTAGTAGTATGAGAATCCCGCACTTCCCTTCATCCATCAAATAATGTATATCTTTTACCATCGAGCACAGTGCCGTTTCAGTGGAATACAGTCGTCGGTATGCTGATTGATTATCCGGTAAGGCCTCAACTAATTGTAAGTGTTCACTTAGTTGTTCAAGAATTACATTTACCATGATCTTTGAAAGAAATATTAAGTTCGATACTGGACGAAATGAAGTCAACCACTGCGGATCCTGTGTACCCTTAAGTATCAGCTTCACAATGGCCCTCTTCTCCATGTCAGGAAAAGTATGAGTAACAATGCTGATGTTCACAAGGTCAACCCTGATTTCGATTAGTAAGTTCATTTTATCACTATGCAACATCTCACCAATAGGCAATGGATTATTAGCACAATACGTTGGCTTTGCTCTTTTTATTATCGATTTCAGAGTCACTAAAGTTATGAGTGTAAATGATGTCAGTCTGTACTCTGGAACTGGAGCCTCCAGCACCAAACCATCTTGTGAAACATCTCCAAAACTTCTAATGATACCATTTATCTCAGCATTAAAGTGTCGCATAAAATCGTTTGCAAGCTCTTGATCCGAAAAACCTTCAGGCAACCTATCCCGTTTCTTCCTTCCAGTTATGTTGTCTAGGATTTTATATAACTTATTAATATTATCAGCCGCTTGTTCAGTTTTGTTCTAGTAGTACTCACGTTTTCTCGCAATAATAACTTTTTTTCTGATTATTTCGGGCACTAATGTATTCCAGTCGAGATA
>JAWZYT010002239.1:205000-210000 GCA_034508575.1 Petrolisthes manimaculis
ATATTAACCAAAGACTTATTATGAAATCAGGCATGTTAATAGGCTTACATTGCATTATAGGTGTGGCCATGCATTGAATCCTGGGTTTAGGTTGCATACACACACACACACACACACAGTCACTCACTCACTCTTAAACACACACACAAACACAGTCACACACACACAAATATACATACACACACAAATACAGTCACACACACATATATATAATTTGTACACATACATACACATACATATATAGACACACATATTCATATACGCACATATATATATTGACAATAACCATATATACAGTACATACAATAATCACATATACAGTACATACACATATATATGCATATACATATATATATACACACACACACATATACATACTTACACATAAATATACATAAACACACACATACAGTAACCGTATTATTAAAATATAACTGTGGCAGACATGTAGATGTAACAACGCCGCTCCTGTATCTGTCAAACTCCGTGACCTGAGTAGCAATTAATACTCTCTGCTAATCTCTCTCTCTCTCTCTCTCTCTCTCTCTCTCTCTCTCTCTCTCTCTCTCTCTCTCTCTCTCTCTCTCTCTCTCTCTCTCCTAGAATCATTATCATCATCATTATTATTGTTAATATTAATGATCGAATGGAGGGACATGGTATGGACTGCTTCATCACCAATTCGGTTAATAATTTATCACATTTGAAATGGCCATAACTCATATTAACATTATCTTTATATGTGCCTGAGATTAGACATGACTCAATTACATTTCTTTCATAAAGGTTTGACGATTTAGCTAGAACTTTGGCATCTCCCCAGTTAATGTGATGGTCATAAGTGTCTTTGTGTTGAAATAAACCACTACTTGTCTGAGCTGTCCTAACACTATACTTGTGTTGTGTTATACTTTTATCTAAGTCTTTCCCTGTCTGTCCTATATAGAATGTATTACATATGTTACATGGAATCTTGTATACAACACCTGAGTTACTTACAGGGCTGTTCTTGATGAGTGTTCTTTTAACTGTGTTGTCGTATTTAAAAACTATTTGAACATCGAGTTTCTTGAGGAGAGGTACAACTTCTAAAAAGTTTTCATGAAATGGTAGGACTATGATTTTTTGGTTGTTTTGATCATCTGTTTTTTTAACTTTACCTTCAAGGAAACGTTTCCTTGCAATGTTGTGACATAGATTTATTAAGAACATTTGTTGGATATTTTAGATTTTTCCCTATTGTCATAATTTTCCCTATTGTCATAATTTTGCTAAATTCTTCTTCTAGAAATTCAGGGTCTGATATTCTGTATGCTCTCAAGTACATGGATATGAATACTGACTTCTTAACATTTACATGGTGGTGTGAGTAGAAATGTACATATGACAGGATGTTACTTGGTTTCCTGGAAACTTTAGTTTTGTAGGCTCCATTTTCTCTTATGATTTCCACATCAAGGAAGGGAAGTTTGTTGTCTACCTCAATTTGATGGATGGGACTAGAGAATTCAGTTTGGTTAGAAAGTCTTCTATGGGTAGAGAGTTGGGCCAGAAACACATGATATCATCTACGTATCTTAACCAAACTATATTTGTTTTCTTGACAGAGGGTAATAGATGTTTTTCAAAGTATTCCATATAAATGTTAGCTAACACTGGGGAAAGTGGGTTTCCCATCGCCATACCAATTTTTTGTATTTCTTCATCCAGTACATCTGGCAGGAAAGACAAAACATCATTTACAGGAACATTGGTGAACAGTGATTTAACATCAAAGCTGACTAGTCTATGAGGATATGGGATGTTCAGGGATCTTAGTTTTTCTATGAAGTTTTCACTGTTTTTAACAAAAGAATCAGAGATAGTCCCCACCAAAGGCAATAACAACGATACAAGCCATTTGGAGAGTTTGTAAGTTACTGACCCTATCGAACTTATGATGGGCCTAACCGGGTTGTGTTCCTTGTGTGTTTTGATTAATCCATACAAATAGGGGGTAGATGCATTTTGTACCTAAAATTGCTTGATGAGATCATCTCTGCCCCGAAGCAATTTCCTTAGTTCTTTGTGATAGTTCTTGTTAACTTTCTCAGTCGTGTTGTTCTTAATTTTATAATAAGTATTGTTATCTTGAAGTAAACTGCAAACTTTTCCTTGTAATTACTTATAAGCAGTTTCCACCAGACTAGGAATAAGGGTGAGGTGAGGTGAGGTGAGGTGAGGTGGGTATCAGACCCTTTGTCCAAGTGTAACTCCTCCCATTTTCCAACTGTATATAATTTATATGATCACGTCTATAGTAATGTGGCGGAGGTAGGAGTAATTCTGGTTGGCCCGTTTATGATTTGTGTGAAATTATTTTGCTTAATAATTTGCAATAGCTTACTGATTATATTTCATAGGTCGTCGTTCAGAGAACCGAGGATAAACATAGTTTTTTTTATGGAGGGACAAGGCTCTCATGACGTCAGTGATATAATCATAGGAATTAGATTGTGCTTTTGGGTGTCTGTAAATGCACCCTATAATAACTGATGACAGTTTCCTACTCTGTATTCTGACCCATATATTATCTTCTTGAGCCACGACCTTTGTCACATCTATATACAGTATGTCATATCCAGATATATATGTGGAGAGAACATCTATGTTTCTTTCATTAGTAAGAAGTCTTATTTCATCTAAAGTAGCAAGTAGTGACTGAGCATTAACGTGTTCTAGTCTGATTTTGTTCTTTGTGTGTTTAGGTATAAAACAATCGCCTTGGTCATCTTCGCCATATTCCTTAGCGCTATTATACGTGCATAGTTTATTTTTATGTTGTAGATTATTACAATTTCTACATTTCACCTTATGGTGATATATGCAATTGGATTGATGATAGTTAAGTTCCTTACAGTTGTAGCCTCCTATCCTCTTCCACTGTGGTCTGTGAGGATGGTACTGGTGTTCGTCCCTGTGGGTTTCCTCTTGGGTGTGGCCTGGGGTGGGGAGAGGTTAGTGAGGCGGGGAAGTGGTCTGGGCCTGGCGTTGTAGTCTCGTGGGACTTGTATAGACAGGTGAGAGAGAGTTGTAATGTCGGTTATAAGCCAAGGGCATCAACACACACACACACACACACACACACAGAGGAGAGAGGGACCGAATGAATTCACATTAACGGAGCTTCTCTGTATACATCGGTATGATTGCCTTAAGTGGTAATGTCAGTTAACCAACAAGGGAATCACTCACTCACTCTCCCACACACTCACACACACACACACACTGTTACATATCCTAGAATTTTTTTAGTTCTGTTGGCACGAATCTGAAGCTTAGCTCGTTTCTCATGCTCGAGGTTGTGGTTTGTTTGTGCGTACATGTGTTCTTCTAGACAGGGAGACGTCTCAAAATGGGTTCGAACTGACCCAGACCAGCCTGCCGAACCATGTGAGTGCTGTATCAACCAACCACAGACGTGCTTACATGCATTCAGCCAATGGCAGAACGCTTTTATTCACTCAACCACTCAGAGACTTGTGGTCTGCAGTATTATAACCAATCAGCAGTCAAGATAATAACCTTGTAGGCTGGGGGAAGATATGTTGATGTAACAAGACTGACTGCCTTAATGACCAACACGAGTCGATAGGAATAAAGCCCTAAAATTTTCTTCTTCTTTCTTCATTCTAAAGCAGACATTGCTGGAACTCGAGGTGTAAGCATGTAGTTGACTGGCTGAGAGAGGTTTGGAGCTGGGTGGTGCTCCTGGTGACTAAGGTATTTCTGTATAATGTCACATTCCTTCCCATACATTCACTTATTCATTATTGTGTTCTATATTCATTCAAGCATAGCAGTGAAGTGTATTATTATTATCTTATGTTCATTCGAGGACGTTAAGTGTCGAGATTGGATTCTTTCATTATTATTATTGTTCTAGAATTATCCAAGCATGGTAGTGTATTGTGTTCAGTATTACTATTATAGTTATTGCTGGGTGTATAACGCAGAAGAGAGTGTGACCCTTGGGCTAGTTCCCTTGAGCAGTGATTATATTTAATGCTGGTATTGTGTTCATTATTATTAATTATGATTATTGTCTGGGAGACGGTGTAGCTTCCTCAACTATGTGGATTATATTTAGTGCTTGTGATAAAGAGTAATTTTTCGTGTGTTAGTTTTGAGTGTTGTAAAGGACTCTTGAGGTCTGGGGATAAGCTCCAGACACAAGGTCAATTAACTGAAGTGATGATTGGTCCCTCTGAGGTCTGATGGAGATGGTTAGACACATAGGCTTCGTCATAGGGCAAGTCTTCTAGGTAAAGGCTTATTAGTAGGACATGGGGGTCTGACGGAGAAGGGGATAGATACATGGCTCTGTCTGTCCGGCTGAACATATTGGACACAAGGTCCGTCACCGTAGTAACGTTGAAGTGATCATCATAGAGTGGTGATTGCTAGTCATGTTTATCTTGTTCATTTGTGATACTCCTTGACATAATTTAAATGTAATTGTTTATTATCTGGAAGTGTTAAAGTAACCATCGTAGAGGAGTAATGATTCCCTGCGTGATATTGATTGTCTTGTAGTTGCTAAAGTAATTGTTATTACTTCTCTCTGTATATCTATCTCACTCATTCCCTCTCTCTCTATCTATTTATCTTCCTATCTGTCTGTCTATTATTCTATCTATTTCTCTATCAATCATTCAATCAATTAATTAATCTAACATACACACACACAGAAAAGAGAGGCCAGGACATTTACTTACATACCTACATACTCTCTTTCTTTCTCTCTCTCTGAATAAATCAGTCAGTCAATTAATCAATCAATCAATCAATCAATAAATTAATTAATCATGATTATTATTCCATATGAGTCAGTGTGAGTGAAAGAGGGAGAGAGAAAAATATTACACATGAATAGCAGTAACTGTCCAACTCTCATTCAGTCGGTGAAAGAAAATGGGAAAGAGAGAGTGAGGGAAGTTACAGTCCTCGAGCAGCAAGGT
>JAWZYT010002239.1:215000-220000 GCA_034508575.1 Petrolisthes manimaculis
ATGATACTGAATTGTGAGTAAGTGAAGTTGGGTGGATATTAACCAAAGACTTATTATGAAATCAGGCATGTTAATAGGCTTACATTGCATTATAGGTGTGGCCATGCATTGAATCCTGGGTTTAGGTTGCATACACACACACACACACACACAGTCACTCACTCACTCTTAAACACACACACAAACACAGTCACACACACACAAATATACATACACACACAAATACAGTCACACACACATATATATAAATTGTACACATACATACACATATATATATAGACACACATATTCATATACGCACATATATATAGACAATAACCATATATACAGTACATGCAATAATCACATATACAGTACATACACATATATATGCATATACATATACACACACACACATACATATACATACATACACATACAATATATATACATAAACACACACATACAATAACCATATTATTAAAATATAACTGTGGCAGACATGTAGATGTAATAACGTCGCTCCTATATCTGTCAAACTCCGTGACCTGAGTAGCAATTAATACTCTCTGCTAATCTCTCTCTCTCTCTCTCTCTCTCTCTCTCTCTCTCTCTCTCTCTCTCTCTCTCTCTCTCTCTCTCTCTCTCTCTCTCTCTCTCTCTCCTAGAATCATTATCATCATCATTATTATTGTTAATATTAATGATCGAATGGAGGGACATGGTATGGACTGCTTCATCACCAATTCGGTTAATAATTTATCACATTTGAAATGGCCATAACTCATATTAACATTATCTTTATATGTGCCTGAGATTAGACATGACTCAATTACATTTCTTTCATAAAGGTTTGACGATTTAGCTAGAACTTTGGCATCTCCCCAGTTAATGTGATGGTCATAAGTGTCTTTGTGTTGAAATAAACCACTACTTGTCTGAGCTGTCCTAACACTATACTTGTGTTGTGTTATACTTTTATCTAAGTCTTTCCCTGTCTGTCCTATATAGAATGTATTACATATGTTACATGGAATCTTGTATGCAACACCTGAGTTACTTGCAGGGCTGTTTTTGATGAGTGTTCTTTTAACTGTGTTGTCGTATTTAAAAACTATTTGAACATTGAGTTTCTTGAGGAGAGGTACAACTTCTAAAAAGTTTTCATGAAATGGTAGGACTATGATTTTTTGGTTGTTTTGATCATCTGTTTTTTTAACTTTACCTTCAAGGAAACGTTTCCTTGCAATGTTGTGACATAGATTTATTAAGAACATTTGTTGGATATTTTAGATTTTTCCCTATTGTCATAATTTTCCCTATTGTCATAATTTTGCTAAATTCTTCTTCTAGAAATTCAGGGTCTGAGATTCTGTATGCTCTCAAGTACATGGATATGAATACTGACTTCTTAACATTTACATGGTGGTGTGAGTAGAAATGTACATATGACAGGATGTTACTTGGTTTCCTGTAAACTTTAGTTTTGTAAGCTCCATTTTCTCTTATGATTTCCACATCAAGGAAGGGAAGATTGTTGTCTACCTCAATTTGATGGATGGGACTAGATAATTCAGTTTGGTTAGAAAGTCTTCTATGGGTAGAGAGTTGGGCCAGAAACACATGATATCATCTACGTATCTTAACCAAACTATATTTGTTTTCTTGACAGAGGGTAATAGATATTTTTCAAAATATTCCATATAAATGTTAGCTAACACTGGGGAAAGTGGGTTTCCCATCGCCATACCAATTTTTTGGCCATAGTATTTTCCATTGAAAACAAAACATGAGTTTTCTACACATAAGCTGATGAGTTTAACAATGTTGGCACTGGGGATTCCTTGTATTTCTTCATCCAGTACATCTGGCAGGAAAGACAAAACATCATTTACAGGAACATTGGTGAACAGTGATTTAACATCAAAGCTGACTAGTCTATGAGGATATGGGATGTTCAGGGATCTTAGTTTTTCTATGAAGTTTTCACTGTTTTTAACAAAAGAATCAGAGATAGTCCCCACCAAAGGCGATAACAACGATACAAGCCATTTGGAGAGTTTGTAAGTTACTGACCCTATCGAACTTATGATGGGCCTAACCGGGTTGTGTTCCTTGTGTGTTTTGATTAATCCATACAAATAGGGGGTAGATGCATTTTGTACCTAAAATTGCTTGATGAGATCATCTCTGCCCCGAAGCAATTTCCTTAGTTCTTTGTGATAGTTCTTGTTAACTTTCTCAGTCGTGTTGTTCTTAATTTTACAATAAGTATTGTTATCTTGAAGTAAGCTGCAAACTTTTTCCTTGTAATTACTTATAAGCAGTTTCTACCAGACTAGGAATAAGGGTGAGGTGAGGTGAGGTGAGGTGAGGTGGGTATCAGACCCTTTGTCCAAGTGTAGCTCCTCCCATTTTCCAACTGTATATAATTTATATGATCACGTCTATAGTAATGTGGCGGAGGTAGGAGTAATTCTGGTTGGCCCGTTTATGATTTGTGTGAAATTATTTTGCTTAATTATTTGCAATAGCTTACTGATTATATTTCATAGGTCGTCGTTAAGAGCACCGAGGATAAACATAGTTTTTTTTATGGAGGGACAAGGCTCTCATGACGTCAGTGATATAATCATAGGAATTAGATTGTGCTTTTGGGTGTCTGTAAATGCACCCTATAATAACTGATGACAGTTTCCTACTCTGTATTCTGACCCATATATTTTCTTGAGCCACGACCTTTGTCACATCTATATACAGTATGTCATATCCAGATATATATGTGGAGAGAACATCTATGTTTCTTTCATTAGTAAGAAGTCTTATTTCATCTAAAGTAGCAAGTAGTGACTGAGCATTAACGTGTTCTAGTCTGATTTTGTTCTTTGTGTGTTTAGGTATAAAACAATCGCCTTGGTCATCTTCGCCATATTCCTTAGCGCTATTATACGTGCATAGTTTATTTTTATGTTGTAGATTATTACAATTTCTACATTTCACCTTATGGTGATATATGCAATTGGATTGATGATAGTTAAGTTCCTTACAGTTGTAGCCTCCTATCCTCTTCCACTGTGCTCTGTGAGGATGGTACTGGTGTTCGTCCCTGTGGGTTTCCTCTTGGGTGTGGCCTGGGGTGCATGGGGAGAGGTTAGTGAGGCGGGGAAGTGGTCTGGGCCTGGCGTTGTAGTCTCGTGGGACTTGTATAGACAGGTGAGAGAGAGAATTAATTAACAGTACCATTGCCTGATGTATGTTGTAATGTCGGTTATAAGCCAAGGGCATCAACACACACACACACACAGAGGAGAGAGGGACAGAATGAATTCACATTAACGGAGCTTCTCTGTATACATCGGTATGATTGCCTTAAGTGGTAATGTCAGTTAACCAACAAGGGAATCACCACACACCATGGAGGTAAAATATTATACCTCCTTGTCACACACAAACACACACACACACACACTCACTCTCCCACACACTCACACACACACACACACACACACACACACTCACAAATACATACTGTTACGTATCCTAGAATTTGTTGAGTTCTGTTGGCACGAATCTGAAGCTTAGCTCGTTTCTCATGCTCGAGGTTGTGGTTTGTTTGTGCGTACATGTGTTCTTCTAGACAGGGAGACGTCTCAAAACTGGTTCGAACTGACCCAGACCAGCCTGCCGAACCATGTGAGTGCTGTATCAACCAACCACAGACGTGCTTACATGCATTCAGCCAATGGCAGAACGCTTTTATTCACTCAACCACTCAGAGACTTGTGGTCTGCAGTATTATAACCAATCAGCAGTCAAGATAATAACCTTGTAGGCTGGGGGAAGATATGTTGATGTAACAAGACTGACTGCCTTAATGACCAACACGAGTCGATAGGAATAAAGCCCTAAAATTTTCTTCTTCTTTCTTCATTCTAAAGCAGACATTGCTGGAACTCGAGGTGTAAGCATGTAGTTGACTGGCTGAGAGAGGTTTGGAGCTGGGTGGTGCTCCTGGTGACTAAGGTATTTCTGTATAATGTCACATTCCTTCCCATACATTCACTTATTCATTATTGTGTTCTATATTCATTCAAGCATAGCAGTGAAGTGTATTATTATTATCTTATGTTCATTCGAGGACGTTAAGTGTCGAGATTGGATTCTTTCATTATTATTATTGTTCTAGAATTATCCAAGCATGGTAGTGTATTGTGTTCAGTATTACTATTATAGTTATTGCTGGGTGTATAACGCAGAAGAGAGTGTGACCCTTGGGCTAGTTCCCTTGAGCAGTGATTATATTTAATGCTGGTATTGTGTTCATTATTATTAATTATGATTATTGTCTGGGAGACGGTGTAGCTTCCTCAACTATGTGGATTATATTTAGTGCTTGTGATAAAGAGTAATTTTTCGTGTGTTAGTTTTGAGTGTTGTAAAGGACTCTTGAGGTCTGGGGATAAGCTCCAGACCCAAGGTCAATTAACTGAAGTGATGATTGGTCCCTCTGAGGTCTGATGGAGATGGTTAGACACATAGGCTTCGTCATAGGGCAAGTCGTCTAGGTAAAGGCTTATTAGTAGGACATGGGGGTCTGACGGAGAAGGGGATAGATACATGGCTCTGTCTGTCCGGCTGAACATATTGGACACAAGGTCCGTCACCGTAGTAACGTTGAAGTGATCATCATAGAGTGGTGATTGCTAGTCATGTTTATCTTGTTCATTTGGGATACTCCTTGACAAAATTTAAATGTAATTGTTTATTATCTGGAAGTGTTAAAGTAACCATCGTAGAGGAGTAATGATTCCCTGCGTGATATTGATTGTCTTGTAGTTGCTAAAGTAATTGTTATTACTTCTCTCTGTATATCTATCTCACTCATTCCCTCTCTCTCTATCTATTTATCTTCCTATCTGTCTGTCTATTATTCTATCTATTTCTCTATCAATCATTCAATCAATTAATTAATCTAACATACACACACACAGAAAAGAGAGGCCGGGACATTTACCTACATA
>JAWZYT010002239.1:225000-230000 GCA_034508575.1 Petrolisthes manimaculis
ACTATACTTGTGTTGTGTTATACTTTTATCTAAGTCTTTCCCTGTCTGTCCTATATAGAATGTATTACATATGTTACATGGAATCTTGTATACAACACCTGAGTTACTTACAGGGCTGTTTTTGATGAGTGTTCTTTTAACTGTGTTGTCGTATTTAAAAACTATTTGAACATCGAGTTTCTTGAGGAGAGGTACAACTTCTAAAAAGTTTTCATGAAATGGTAGGACTATGATTTTTTGGTTGTTTTGATCATCTGTTTTTTTAACTTTACCTTCAAGGAAACGTTTCCTTGCAATGTTGTGACATAGATTTATTAAGAACATTTGTTGGATATTTTAGATTTTTCCCTATTGTCATAATTTTCCCTATTGTCATAATTTTGCTAAATTCTTCTTCTAGAAATTCAGGGTCTGATATTCTGTATGCTCTCAAGTACATGGATATGAATACTGACTTCTTAACATTTACATGGTGGTGTGAGTAGAAATGTACATATGACAGGATGTTACTTGGTTTCCTGGAAACTTTAGTTTTGTAGGCTCCATTTTCTCTTATGATTTCCACATCAAGGAAGGGAAGTTTGTTGTCTACCTCAATTTGATGGATGGGACTAGAGAATTCAGTTTGGTTAGAAAGTCTTCTACGGGTAGAGAGTTGGGCCAGAAACACATGATATCATCTACGTATCTTAACCAAACTATATTTGTTTTCTTGACAGAGGGTAATAGATGTTTTTCAAAGTATTCCATATAAATGTTAGCTAACACTGGGGAAAGTGGGTTTCCCATCGCCATACCAATTTTTTGTATTTCTTCATCCAGTACATCTGGCAGGAAAGATAAAACATCATTTACAGGAACATTGATGAACAGTGATTTAACATCAAAGCTGACTAGTCTATGAGGATATGGGATGTTCAGGGATCTTAGTTTTTCTATGAAGTCTTTACTGTTTTTTTACAAAAGAATCAGAGATAGTCCCCACCAAAGGCGATAACAACGATACAAGCCATTTGGAGAGTTTGTAAGTTACTGACCCTATCGAACTTATGATGGGCCTAACCGGGTTGTGTTCCTTGTGTGTTTTGATTAATCCATACAAATAGGGGGTAGATGCATTTTGTACCTAAAATTGCTTGATGAGATCATCTCTGCCCCGAAGCAATTTCCTTAGTTCTTTGTGATAGTTCTTGTTAACTTTCTCAGTCGTGTTGTTCTTAATTTTATAATAAGTATTGTTATCTTGAAGTAAGCTGCAAACTTTTCCTTATAATTACTTATAAGCAGTTTCCACCAGACTAGGAATAAGGGTGAGGTGAGGTGAGGTGAGGTGAGGTGGGTATCAGACCCTTTGTCCAAGTGTAACTCCTCCCATTTTCCAACTGTATATAATTTATATGATCACGTCTATAGTAATGTGGCGGAGGTAGGAGTAATTCTGGTTGACCCGTTTATGATTTGTGTGAAATTAATTTGCTTAATAATTTGCAATAGCTTACTGATTATATTTCATAGGTCGTCGTTCAGAGAACCGAGGATAAACATAGGTTTTTTTATGGAGGGACAAGGCTCTCATGACGTCAGTGATATAATCATAGGAATTAGATTGCGCTATTGGGTGTCTGTAAATGCACCCTATAATAACTGATGACAGTTTCCTACTCTGTATTCTGACCCATATATTTTCTTGAGCCACGACCTTTGTCACATCTATATACAGTATGTCATATCCAGATATATATGTGGAGAGAACATCTATGTTTCTTTCATTAGTAAGAAGTCTTATTTCATCTAAATTAGCAAGTAGTGACTGAGCATTAACGTGTTCTAGTCTGATTTTGTTCTTTGTGTGTTTAGGTATAAAACAATCGCCTTGGTCATCTTCGCCATATTCCTTAGCGCTATTATATGTGCATAGTTTATTTCAATTGGATTGATGATAGTTAAGTTCCTTACAGTTGTAGCCTCCTATCCTCTTCCACTGTGGTCTGTGAGGATGGTACTGGTGTTCGTCCCTGTGGGTTTCCTCTTGGGTGTGGCCTGGGGTGGGGAGAGGTTAGTGAGGCGGGGAAGTGGTCTGGGCCTGGCGTTGTAGTCTCGTGGGACTTGTATAGACAGGTGAGAGAGAGTTGTAATGTCGGTTATAAGCCAAGGGCATCAACACACACACACACACACACACAGAGGAGAGAGGGACAGAATGAATTCACATTAACGGAGCTTCTCTGTATACATCGGTATGATTGCCTTAAGTGGTAATGTCAGTTAACCAACAAGGGAATCACCACACACCATGGAGGTAGAATATTATACCTCCTTGTCACACACAAACACACACACACACACTCACTCTCCCACACACTCACACACACACACACACACACACACACACACACTCACAAATACATACTGTTACGTATCCTAGAATTTGTTGAGTTCTGTTGGCACGAATCTGAAGCTTAGCTCGTTTCTCATGCTCGAGGTTGTGGTTTGTTTGTGCGTACATGTGTTCTTCTAGACAGGGAGACGTCTCAAAACTGGTTCGAACTAACCCAGACCAGCCTGCCGAACCATGTGAGTGCTGTATCAACTAACCACAGACGTGCTTACATGCATTCAGCCAATGGCAGAACGCTTTTATTCACTCAACCACTCAGAGACTTGTGGTCTGCAGTATTCTAACCAATCAGCAGTCAATATAACAACCTTGTAGGCTGGGGGAAGATTTGTTGATGTAACAAGACTGACTGCCTTAATGACTAACACGAGTCGATAGGCATATAGCCCTAAATTTTTCTTCTTCTTTCTTCATTCTAAAGCAGACATTGCTGGAACTCGAGGTGTAAGCATGTAGTTGACTGGCTGAGAGAGGTTTGGAGCTGGGTGGTGCTCCTGGTGACTAAGGTATTTCTGTATAATGTCACATTCCTTCCCATACATTCACTTATTCATTATTGTGTTCTATATTCATTCAAGCATAGCAGTGAAGTGTATTATTATTATCTTATGTTCATTCGAGGACGTTAAGTGTCGAGATTGGATTCTTTCATTATTATTATTGTTCTAGAATTATCCAAGCATGGTAGTGTATTGTGTTCAGTATTACTATTATAGTTATTGCTGGGTGTATAACGTAGAATAGAGTGTGACCCTTGGGCTAGTTCCCTTGAGCAGTGATTATCATTAATTATGATTATTGTCTGGGAGACGGTGTAGCTTCCTCAACTATGTGGATTATATTTAGTGCTTGTGATAAAGAGTAATTTTTCGTGTGTTAGTTTTGAGTGTTGTAAAGGATTCTTGAGGTCTGGGGATAAGCTCCAGACCCAAGGTCAATTAACTGAAGTGATGATTGGTCCCTCTGAGGTCTGATGGAGATGGTTAGACACATAGGCTTCGTCATAGGGCAAGTCTTCTAGGTAAAGGCTTATTAGTAGGACATGGGGGTCTGACGGAGATGGGGATAGATACATGGCTCTGTCTGTCCGGCTGAACATATTGGACACAAGGTCCGTCACCGTAGTAACGTTGAAGTGATCATCATAGAGTGGTGATTGCTAGTCATGTTTATCTTGTTCATTTGTGATACTCCTTGACATAATTTAAATGTAATTGTTTATTATCTGGAAGTGTTAAAGTAACCATCGTAGAGGAGTAATGATTCCCTGCGTGATATTGATTGTCTTGTAGTTGCTAAAGTAATTGTTATTACTTCTCTCTGTATATCTATCTCACTCATTCCCTCTCTCTCTATCTATTTATCTTCCTATCTGTCTGTCTATTATTCTATCTATTTCTCTATCAATCATTCAATCAATTAATTAATCTAACATACACACACACAGAAAAGAGAGGCCAGGACATTTACTTACATACCTACATACTCTCTTTCTTTCTCTCTCTCTGAATAAATCAGTCAGTCAATTAATCAATCAATCAATCAATCAATAAATTAATTAATCATGATTATTATTCCATATGAGTCAGTGTGAGTGAAAGAGGGAGAGAGAAAAATATTACACATGAATAGCAGTAACTGTCCAACTCTCATTCAGTCGGTGAAAGAAAATGGGAAAGAGAGAGTGAGGGAAGTTACAGTCCTCGAGCAGCAAGGTGGCTTACACCACAGTCACAACAGCTTGCTCTACCGCAATATTGAATCTCTCTCAAGTACAGCTCCGGACAAAACTCTCTCGACTCGTATGGCAGCATTTGGCATCTGATAGGGTGATGGGGATTGGAGTTAGGGGAGACTCTTCACTAAATCTTAATATTCAGTGTGTGTGTATGTGTGCTATCAGTGGGAGGACCTGTGTATGTATGTATTATGGTATACTTAGAGCCAGTGTACAGTAGTTTGTGCTTCTCTCAAGATTCAGAGTTGCCAAATGCTGCCAACCAAGTCGAGAGAGTTTTGTCCGGAGCTGTACCTTGATTTTCAGAGTTTTCGGGTTCTTTGGAGCACAAAAACTCCAGAAATGAGGTCCAAAGCAACTAGAATCAGCTCCAAATTACTCCAAAATCATCCAGAGAAGGGGGAATCCCCGACATTCCTGACATTCTTTCATACACCTAGGAGAGGGGTGGTGGGTGGGTACTGGATGGGGTGGGTAGACAGGGGGTAGGTTGGCTGGGTGGGTGGGGGTAACTGCTAGTGGACTCCTGGGGGTTATAGGGAAGGGAGGGGGAGGCGTTGATGTAACTGACCTACCTCACTTGCTCTCTTTCTCTCTTTTTGGCTTGGGGTGTAGGGGGGGTGTTGATGGGTGGGGGTGGTTGTTGCTGGTAGGGCTCTGGGGTGGGTGTCCATGGGGATGGGGGAGGGGTACGGGATTGCGTAACCGACATTCATTCTCTCTTTCTCTCTCTCTGGCTGGGGGTGGAGGAGGGTATGGATGGGGGAGGGGTTGTTGTTGGTAGTAGGGGTAGAGGGTGGGTGTCTGGGGGGGATAGGGGAGGAAATGGAGGGGGTGATGGTGTTACTGACCGACCCCATGGGG
>JAWZYT010002239.1:235000-245057 GCA_034508575.1 Petrolisthes manimaculis
GGTGAGGTGAGGTGAGGAGGTGACCATTATATGGGATGTATTGTAAGGTGAGGTGTGAGTCATAGGAGGGTGAGGGTGGCAATGTGTATGACACGTTTACCCACGCATATCTATACCTACTCTCTCTTGGTAGGTGTTGTATATAAGCATATATACACACACATATATAAATATGCATACACATAAGGGGATATATACATATACATACACTAACTTACAAGTGTCATATGCACATATACACATGTGCATATATTCACATATATATACACATACGCAAACATTCACACATATATATAAATTGTACACATACACACACACACACACATATATATATATATATATATATATATATATATATATATATATATATATATATATATATATATATATAGACACACATATTCATACACGCACATATATATAGACAATTACCATATGTACAGTACATACAATAATCACATATACAGTACATACACATATATATACATATACATATACACACACACACATACATATACATACATACACATACAGTATATATACATAAACACACACATACAATAACCATATTATTAAAATATAACTGTGGCAGACATGTAGATGTAACAACGTCGCTCCTGTATCTGTCAAACTCCGTGACCTGAGTAGCAATTAATACTCTCTGCTAATCTCTCTCTTTCTCTCTCTCTCTCTCTCTCTCTCTCTCTCTCTCTCTCTCTCTCTCTCTCTCTCTCTCTCTCCTAGAATCATTATCATCATCATTATTATTGTTAATATTAATGATCGAATGGAGGGACATGGTATGGACTGCTTCATCACCAATTCGGTTAATAATTTATCACATTTGAAATGGCCATAACTCATATTAACATTATCTTTATATGTGCCTGAGATTAGACATGACTCAATTACATTTCTTTCATAAAGGTTTGACGATTTAGCTAGAACTTTGGCATCTCCCCAGTTAATGTGATGGTCATAAGTGTCTTTGTGTTGAAATAAACCACTACTTGTCTGAGCTGTCCTAACACTATACTTGTGTTGTGTTATACTTTTATCTAAGTCTTTCCCTGTCTGTCCTATATAGAATGTATTACATATGTTGCATGGAATCTTGTATACAACACCTGAGTTACTTACAGGGCTGTTCTTGATGAGTGTTCTTTTAACTGTGTTGTCGTATTTAAAAACTATTTGAACATCGAGTTTCTTGAGGAGAGGTACAATTTCTAAAAAGTTTTCATGAAATGGTAGGACTATGATTTTTTGGTTGTTTTGATCATCTGTCTTTTTAACTTTACCTTCAAGGAAACGTTTCCTTGCAATGTTGTGACATAGATTAATTAAGAATATTTGTTGGATATTTTAGATTTTTCCCTATTGTCATAATTTTCCCTATTGTCATAATTTTGCTAAATTCTTCTTCTAGAAATTCAGGGTCTGATATTCTGTATGCTCTCAAGTACATGGATATGAATACTGACTTCTTAACATTTACATGGTGGTGTGAGTAGAAATGTACATATGACAGGATGTTACTTGGTTTCCTGGAAACTTTAGTTTTGTAGGCTCCATTTTCTCTTATGATTTCCACATCAAGGAAGGGAAGATTGTTGTCTACCTCAATTTGATGGATGGGACTAGATAATTCAGTTTGGTTAGAAAGTCTTCTACGGGTAGAGAGTTGGGCCAGAAACACATGATATCATCTACGTATCTTAACCAAACTATATTTGTTTTCTTGACAGAGGGTAATAGATGTTTTTCAAAATATTCCATATAAATGTTAGCTAACACTGGGGAAAGTGGGTTTCTCATCGCCATACCAATTTTTTGGCCATAATATTTTCCATCGAAAACAAAACATGAGTTTTCTACACATAAGCTGATGAGTTTAACAATGTTGGCACTGGGGATTCCTTGTATTTCTGAGTTCAAGTTGTTTAGGCCGTGATCCCTTTAGGCCGAGAGTCATTTAGGCCGTGATCCCTTTAGGCCGAGAGTCATTTAGGCCGGGATCCCTTTAGGTCGAGAGTCGTTTAGGCCGTGATCCTTATTTTATTCATAATGCTGGTTGGCACGACCACGAGTGTTAAGTCTTCTGTGCCAACCTTCAGTGTCATTGTTTGTGCGTACACTCCGGTTGAATACACTCCATGATTCTGGTGGCCACATGCTGTTCTGAATCCATGTTTCACGGATGTAGGCTACCAGGTCCTGTAGGTGACGGATGAAAGTGTTCACGGGGCCCGACGTCATATATGGCATGCGAAGTCCAAGACTATCAGCTTTGCGCCAAACTGCTTGTCGCCAGTGAAAACAGCAACCCTTGATGGTTACCTCCTCCCCAAACACACTCCTCACAGCTCTCCATGTGGCCGCCTCAAAATCTAACACTATGGTCTTCAGTTTGATGCCAGGCAGGGACTGCTTAATAGTCCACAAAACCTTCTTGTAGTCACGTTTCCTGCGTCTGCTCATCAGGGCAAATGCAAGCGGTAGTTGTTTCACCTGCTCATCTGCTCTCTTTACAAATGCATGTACAGAAAAGAGCTGGGTGAATGGTGACTTCACAACCCTGAATGTTGCATCACTGTACCATGTCTTAGCATCTTTCAGGATCTCTCTCTGCTCTGGTGTAGAAAAGATAAGATGTATATATATATATATATATATATATATATATATATATATATATATATATATATATATATATATAACTATATATTAAATATATATTAACTATATATAACTATTAAAAGGATCTCAATATTACGACCCACGGCCTAGAGAGTCGCGGCCTAAACGACTCTCGGCCTAAAGGGATCACGGCCTAAACGACTCTCGGCCTAAAGTGTTCACGGCCGAAACGACCTGCTCCCGTATTTCTTCATCCAGTACATCTGGCAGGAAAGACAAAACATCATTTACAGGAACATTGGTGAACAGTGATTTAACATCAAAGCTGACTAGTCTATGAGGATATGGGATGTTCAGGGATCTTAGTTTTTCTATGAAGTTTTCACTGTTTTTAACAAAAGAATCAGAGATAGTCCCCACCAAAGGCGATAACAACGATACAAGCCATTTGGAGAGTTTGTAAGTTACTGACCCTATCGAACTTATGATGGGCCTAACCGGGTTGTGTTCCTTGTGTGTTTTGATTAATCCATACAAATAGGGGGTAGATGCATTTTGTACCGAAAATTGCTTGATGAGATCATCTCTGCCCCGAAGCAATTTCCTTAGTTCTTTGTTATAGTTCTTGTTAACTTTCTCAGTCGTGTTGTTCTTAATTTTACAATATGTATTGTTATCTTGAAGTAAACTGCACTCTTTTTCCTTATAATCACTTATAAGCAGTTTCCACCAGACTAGGAATAAGGGTGAGGTGAGGTGAGGTGAGGTGAGGTGGGTATCAGACCCTTTGTCCAAGTGTAGCTCCTCCCATTTTCCAACTGTATATAATTTATATGATCACGTCTATAGTAATGTGGCGGAGGTAGGAGTAATCCTGGTTGGCCCGTTTATGATTTGTGTGAAATTATTTTGCTTAATAATTTGCAATAGCTTACTGATTATATTTCATAGGTCGTCGTTAAGAGCACCGAGGATAAACATAGGTTTTTTTTATGGAGGGACAAGGCTCTCATGACGTCAGTGATATAATCATAGGAATTAGATTGCGCTATTGGGTGTCTGTAAATGCACCCTATAATAACTGATGACAGTTTCCTACTCTGTATTCTGACCCATATATCTTCTTGAGCCACGACCTTTGTCACATCTATATACAGTATGTCATATCCAGATATATATGTGGAGAGAACATCTATGTTTCTTTCATTAGTAAGAAGTCTTATTTCATCTAAATTAGCAAGTAGTGACTGAGCATTAACGTGTTCTAGTCTGATTTTGTTCTTTGTGTGTTTAGGTATAAAACAATCGCCTTGGTCATCTTCGCCATATTCCTAAGCGCTATTATATGTGCATAGTTTACTTTTATGTTGTAGATTATTACAATTTCTACATTTCACCTTATGGTGATATATGCAATTGGATTGATGATAGTTAAGTTCCTTACAGTTGTAGCCTCCTATCCTCTTCCACTGTGCTCTGTGAGGATGGTACTGGTGTTCGTCCCTGTGGGTTTCCTCTTGGGTGTGGCCTGGGGTGCATGGGGAGAGGTTAGTGAGGCGGGGAAGTGGTCTGGGCCTGGCGTTGTAGTCTCGTGGGACTTGTATAGACAGGTGAGAGAGAGAATGAATTAACAGTACCATTGCCTGATGTATGTTGTAATGTCGGTTATAAGCCAAGGGCATCAACACACACACACACACACAGAGGAGAGAGGGACATAATGAATTCACATTAACGGAGCTTCTCTGTATACATCGGTATGATTGCCTTAAGTGGTAATGTCAGTTAACCAACAAGGGAATCACCACACACCATGGAGGTAGAATATTATACCTCCTTGTCACACACAAACACACACACACACACTCACAAATACATACTGTTACGTATCCTAGAATATGTTGAGTTCTGTTGGCACGAATCTGCTGAAGCTTAGCTCGTTTCTCATGCTCGAGGTTGTGGTTTGTTTGTGCGTACATGTGTTCTTCTAGACAGGGAGACGTCTCAAAACGGGTTCGAACTGACCCAGACCAGCCTGCCGAACCATGTGAGTGCTGTATCAACCAACCACAGACGTGCTTACATGCATTCAGCCAATGGCAGAACGCTTTTATTCACTCAACCACTCAGAGACTTGTGGTCTGCAGTATTCTAACCAATCAGCAGTCAATATAACAACCTTGTAGGCTGGGGGAAGATATGTTGATGTAACAAGACTGACTGCCTTAATGACTAACACGAGTCGATAGGCATATAGCCCTAAATTTTTCTTCTTCTTTCTTCATTCTAAAGCAGACATTGCTGGAACTCGAGGTGTAAGCATGTAGTTGACTGGCTGAGAGAGGTTTGGAGCTGGGTGGTGCTCCTGGTGACTAAGGTATTTCTGTATAATGTCACATTCCTTCCCATACATTCACTTATTCATTATTGTGTTCTATATTCATTCAAGCATAGCAGTGAAGTGTATTATTATTATCTTATGTTCATTCGAGGACGTTAAGTGTCGAGATTGGATTCTTTCATTATTATTATTGTTCTAGAATTATCCAAGCATGGTAGTGTATTGTGTTCAGTATTACTATTATAGTTATTGCTGGGTGTATAACGCAGAATAGAGTGTGACCCTTGGGCTAGTTCCCTTGAGCAGTGATTATCATTAATTATGATTATTGTCTGGGAGACGGTGTAGCTTCCTCAACTATGTGGATTATATTTAGTGCTTGTGATAAAGAGTAATTTTTCGTGTGTTAGTTTTGAGTGTTGTAAAGGATTCTTGAGGTCTGGGGATAAGCTCCAGACCCAAGGTCAATTAACTGAAGTGATGATTGGTCCCTCTGAGGTCTGATGGAGATGGTTAGACACATAGGCTTCGTCATAGGGCAAGTCTTCTAGGTAAAGGCTTATTAGTAGGACATGGGGGTCTGACGGAGATGGGGATAGATACATGGCTCTGTCTGTCCGGCTGAACATATTGGACACAAGGTCCGTCACCGTAGTAACGTTGAAGTGATCATCATAGAGTGGTGATTGCTAGTCATGTTTATCTTGTTCATTTGTGATACTCCTTGACATAATTTAAATGTAATTGTTTATTATCTGGAAGTGTTAAAGTAACCATCGTAGAGGAGTAATGATTCCCTGCGTGATATTGATTGTCTTGTAGTTGCTAAAGTAATTGTTATTACTTCTCTCTGTATATCTATCTCACTCATTCCCTCTCTCTCTATCTATTTATCTTCCTATCTGTCTGTCTATTATTCTATCTATTTCTCTATCAATCATTCAATCAATTAATTAATCTAACATACACACACACAGAAAAGAGAGGCCAGGACATTTACTTACATACCTACATACTCTCTTTCTTTCTCTCTCTCTGAATAAATCAGTCAGTCAATTAATCAATCAATCAATCAATCAATCAATCAATTAATTAATCATGATTATTATTCCATATGAGTCAGTGTGAGTGAAAGAGGGAGAGAGAAAAATATTACACATGAATAGCAGTAACTGTCCAACTCTCATTCAGTCGGTGAAAGAAAATGGGAAAGAGAGAGTGAGGGAAGTTACAGTCCTCGAGCAGCAAGGTGGCTTACACCACAGTCACAACAGCTTGCTCTACCGTAATATTGAATCTCTCTCAAGTACAGCTCCGGACAAAACTCTCTCGACTCGTATGGCAGCATTTGGCATCTGATAGGGTGATGGGGATTGGAGTTAGGGGAGACTCTTCACTAAATCTTAATATTCAGTGTGTGTGTATGTGTGCTATCAGTGGGAGGACTTGTGTATGTATGTATGATGGTATACTTAGAGCCAGTGTACAGTAGTTTGTGCTTCTCTCAAGATTCAGAGTTGCCAAATGCTGCCAACCAAGTCGAGAGAGTTTTGTCCGGAGCTGTACCTTGATTTTCAGAGTTTTCGGGTTCTTTGGAGCACAAAAACTCCAGAAATGAGGTCCAAAGCAACTAGAATCAGCTCCAAATTACTCCAAAATCATCCAGAGAAGGGGGAATCCCCGACATTCCTGACATTCTTTCATACACCTAGGAGAGGGGTGGTGGGTGGGTACTGGATGGGGTGGGTAGACAGGGGGTAGGTTGGCTGGGTGGGTGGGGGTAACTGCTGGTGGACTCCTGGGGGTTATAGGGGAGGGAGGGGGAGGCGTTGATGTAATAACTGACCTACCTCACTTGCTCTCTTTCTCTCTTTTTGGCTTGGGGTGTAGGGGGGGTGTTGATGGGTGGGGGTGGTTGTTGCTGGTAGGGCTCTGGGGTGGGTGTCCATGGGGATGGGGGAGGGGTACGGGATTGCGTAACCGACATTCATTCTCTCTTTCTCTCTCTCTGGCTGGGGGTGGAGGAGGGTATGGATGGGGGAGGGGTTGTTGTTGGTAGTAGGGCGCTCGCCGACCACCCCGGCGGATTCACGTCCGCCGCGTGGACTGGTCCCACGATAAGGGAAATCGTGCGTCCCAATGCTCGACTGGCTGGGGCGCACTTCCCTATTGTACCCCACTCCCCAACCTTGCTTGTGTGCTGGAGCCGGAAATCATGCAAACGACTTACGTACCAGTGCGAGGGCGCCGTAACAGGTAGAGCAGCATCCTCACTGCGATCCTCTTAGGCGGTCACGGCTGGCATTTCCGACACGCAACCGGATGTCGGAACGCCAGACTACACCACAAACAAACCAACAAACAAACAACACTTAAAACTGTGTTGAATTGTAGATGGTCGTGACTGACTCCTCTAAGATGGATGGTGAAGCAGAGTGAGGATGCTACAATTATTGTGTTGGGCGACGACATCATCGTTATTATTATAATGATGCTTGGTGTTGCTACTACACACAATAATACTAATGATATCATCATCATTACTAAAAAAAAAATATATGCTCTGTGTGTGCGCACAACACAATCATACTAATGCTGTTATCATTACTAAAGCTGCTTTGTGTTGGCACTTTAATAGTAACTTTGTTGGGCAGGCAACAGAAAGAGAGAGATGGTGCACAGCATCCCCTGTATCTGATCAACAACAAGAGCTAACCTCACAAGAGTGGATGGACGAGACTGTACAGTACTTGCAGTATGTCATTCACTCGTAGGAGACCGTGAATTGAGTTGGACAGACCGCATCAAATGGGACACAATCACATACGTACTTCATGTGCATGCAGGTCATTCGCTCGCTCACTCACTCACTCACTCACTCACAAGAGGGGAGAGAGTGTGGGTCAAGTTACAGTACTTCACGTGCATGCATGGCCTACCTCTCACGGTGTAAAGTCGTTGAGAGTGAATCTACAGTCGTCCAGTATAATATGTTGTGTAAGCGACTCCTCGCTCTGGAGTAGGTACCTACCTTTGCCTAATGGTATAATATTATCGGTAATACAGCATGGATATCACCAGTAGTATCATTTCTTTGTCACTCACTCGCTCGCTCACAAGAGGGGAGATAGTGTGGGTCAAGTTACAGCACTTCACACGCATGCACGGCCTTCCTCTCACGGTGTAAGGTCGGCGAGAGTGAATATACAGTCCAGTAGTATATGCTGTGTAAGCGACTCTTCCTCCTCCTCCTCCTCCTCCTCCTCACTTTGCCTGATGGTATAATATCGATAATGCAACAACAAGGATATCACCAGTAGTAGTAACACCTCTTTGGTATACACCCCCTCTCCCCCCAACACGACCTTCCTAGCCCCCCCACCCCCCACCGGTATCCCCCTCAACACCCCCCAAGGCCCCCCCCCCCCCGGCCCCCCATACCCCACCATGCTTCCCCCTCCCTCCCTCCCTCCCATTCATTCAAAAATAATTGTTACATAACACCCCCCCCCACACCGATCCCCAACCCCCACCACAGACCCCCCCCACACCCCAACATACCCCCCCCCCCCACCCCCATCCAGTACCTACCCACACACCACCCCCCTCCTAGGTGTATGAAAGAATGTCAGGAATGTAGGGGGATTCCCCCTTCTCTGGATGATTTTGGAGTAAATTGGAGCTGATTCTAGTTGCTTTTGACCTCATTTTCGGAGTTTTTGTGCTCCAAAGAACCCGAAAACTCCGAAAATCGAGGTACGTGAGAGAGATTCAATATTACAGTGGGGTGAGCTGCTTCTCCGTCGCTCTCCCGTACGGACGTGTGAGCAGCATTGCAGCCAGTGGACTGTCTGTAGCTTGACCCCGTCTCTCACTTCCATTTTCTTTAGCGACTCTGATTCAAAAATGTGTACTGACTGAATGAAGGATGGACACAGTTACTGCTATTCATCTGTAACTTTCTCTCTCTCTCTCTCTCTCTCTCTCTCTCTCTCTCTCTCTACTCTCTCTCTCTCTCTCTCTCTCTCTCTCTCTCTCTCTCTCTCTCTCATCTATGAAACTGTTCTGTCCCAAGCTAGTCACTTGTGTGTGGTTATTTTATTGTTGTATAATTGACATCATCACATCACATAACATCAGGCAATGATTCTCTCTCTGCAGGTGTGCACTTGAAAGAGATTCAACATTACTGAGCAGCAAGCTGCTCTTTCCTACTACAGACGGAGGTGTAAGCTACATTGCAGTTAGTGGACTGTTACTTCACTCACTCACTCACTCACTCGCTCGCTCGCTCGCTCGCTCACAAGAGGGGAGAGAGTGTGGGTCAAGTTACAGCACTTCACACGCATGCACGGCCTTCCTCTCACGGTGTAAGGTCAGTGATAGTGAATATACAGTCCGGTAGTATATGCTGTGTAAGCGACTCCTCCTAACCTTGCCTGATGGTATAATATCGATAATACAAGGACATCACCAGTAGTAGTAGTAGTAGTAGTAACACCTCTTTGGTCCCCTCTCCCCCAACACGACCTACCTAGCCCCCCCACTGGTATCCTCCTCCAAACCCCCAAAGGACCCCCCCGGCCCCCCATACCCCCCACCATGCAACCCCCTCCTTCCCCTCCAACCCCCCCAACAGCCATCCATTCAAAAATAATAGTTACATAACACCCCCCCCACCCACCGATTCCCAACCCCCAACCCTGACATGCCCCCCTTACCCCAAACCCCCCCCTACACCCCCTCCCCCAATCCAACATACCCCCCCCCCCCCCTCCTAGGTGCATGAAAGAATGTCAGGAATGTAGGGGGATTCCCCCTCCTCTGGATGATTTTGGAGTAAATTGGAGCTGATTCTAGTTGCTTTTGACCTCATTTTCGGAGTTTTTGTGCTCCAAAGAACCCGTACACTCCGAAAATCGAGGTACGTGAGAGAGATTCAATATTACAGTAGGGTGAGCTGCTTCTCCGTCTCCCGTACGGACGTGTGAGCAGCATTGCAGCCAGTGGACTGTCTGTAGCTTGACCCAGTCTCTCACTTCCATTTTCTTAAGCGACTCTGATTCAAAAATGTGT
>JAWZYT010002240.1:0-45000 GCA_034508575.1 Petrolisthes manimaculis
CGTGGGCTCAGAGCGTGATGGTCGGGGACTTAACTCAATCTCCCACACGTCTGTTCTGGCTACGTTCCCCCCGTGATACTTTTGCACCCGGGGGACGAAAAAAATTATGGCGAGGCGAGGCGAGAAGAGGTACATGTATATATGTGTATATACTAACACAAGGGAGCAACGAAAGAGGGAAATGTCTTCGTTTAGTTTTTTTTTGTGTGTGTGTGTATATGAGAGAGAGAGAGAGAGAGAGAGAGAGAGAGAGAGAGAGAGAGAGAGAGAGAGAGAGAGAGAGAGAGAGAGAGAGAGAGAGAGTGAGATCCTGTCCTTGGGATTCTTCGTGTAGGTGATATTTTCTAGAGCGGGGTTGAGTGTGTAATGAAGTTATTGTTGTTGTGGGTATGTGTGTGTGTGAAATATATATATATATGGAGAGAGAGAGAGAGAGAGAGAGAGAGAGAGAGAGAGAGAGAGAGAGAGAGAGAGAAGAAGTAAGGGATGGAAAGAAACAGATAATAAAAAAAATATGCCATGATAACTATTTTAAGCAGATTAGGAATAGAAAAGAAACAAAGGAAGTAGGAACACTTTTGACAAGACAGTGACGAACGTAGCCATTCTTTCCCTTCCTTTCCCTTCTCTAGATTTTTACTGTTCCCTTTCTTTCCATCCCTATCCTTACCTTCCTTTCCCATTTCCCTCTATTTCCTTTACCTTCTTTTCCATCTCCTTCATTCCCTTCCCTTACCTTCCCTTTCCTCTATTTCCCTCCCCTTCCTTTCCTTTCCCTTCCTTACCTTCCTTTCCTTTATCCTTCTATATATATTTCTCTTCCTTCCATTTCCTTTTCTTCCTTTCCATTCATTTCCCTCTCCCTTCCCTTCCTTTCTATCCCCGCCCCGCCCTACCACATCACACCTGCCTCGGGGGGAAGGGGGAGGTGGAAGGGGAAGGATGGAGGGTGGAGGGGGAAGGGTGGAAGTGGAGGGGGAAGGGTGGAGGTGGGAGGGGGAAGGAAGGGGGGGAAGTGGAGGAACAAGAGGGGAAGTACCGGGGCTGTTAATGTGAAGGATATTCCAACTATGGTATTCAATGCAAATATTTCCTCCTCCTCTTCCTCCTCCTCTTCCTCCTCCTTATCCACTTCCTCTTCCTATGTCTCTTCCTTCCTTCCTCCATACCACAGTACATTCAACACAACATCCCTCACCACCACCACCACCACCACCACCGACACATAACCCTGAGAAAATCAGACACATTAATAAATTAAAATCGAGTTTATTCCGATATACAGAGGCTGAAAAAATGTTTGCCTTTCATCTTCTTAAATCTATATAATTATGAGTGTGTATATATATGCATGCATAGATATATACATGCTTGTATGTATATGCGCGTGCGTGCTTGCGTGCGTGCGTGCGTGTTTATATGCGTGCGTCCCTGTGTGCCTGCGCGTGGTGTGTGTGTGTGTGTGTGTGTGTTGCCGTCCCTCAGGTTTTCCCTATGTTTATCGCTCATTGTATTTGTTAATGTATGTATATGTTGACCTTGCCTTAGAGACGGAAACACCTCACAAACTCGTGTAGTGCTTTAGGCTAGTTGCAATATTTCTCACTTTGGTATATATAGTATTATCATTATTTTATTGGTCTGGTTTTATAGTGTTGTTGTTGTTGTTGTTTCTCTATCATAGTGTCTCTTATTTATTATTGAGACTTATTATATTTTCTAAAGTACAGAGTCAAATTATTATATTTTTTCAAGTTTACATGAAATTCCCTGAGTCATATGTATTTTTTCCTCAGCTCCCTCACTCCCCCCATCTCTCTCTCTCTCTCTCTCTCTCTCTCTCTCTCTCTCTCTCTCTCTCTCTCTCTCTCTCTCTCTCTCTCTCTCTCTCTCTCTCTCTCACACACACACACACACACACACACACACACACACACACACACACACACACACACACACACACACACACCTTCATACCGGAACTACAAAGTATTAGTCAAAATAAATGTCAAATTGTCTGCTTAAGCTCTCCTTTCCGCCATTACCAATTTTGAGGGTAAATAGTGCGTGATGGGGATTGGCTCGGCTGGTTATTGGCACCACACAGGAAATTACTCCACACTCACCTCACGTTACTCACTCACTCACTCATTCACTCACCTAACAGTACTCACTCACTCACTCACTCACTCACTCAACACTCACCTAAATTTACTCACTCACTCACTCACTAACTCACATCAATAAATATCTGCTTTTATATCCCTACACATACACACATACTCACACTCTCTTACACACACACACACACACACACACACACACACACACACACACACACACACACACACACACACACTCACACACACTCACACACACACACACACACACACACACGTACAGTCGGCCTCAGGAATTCGTATACACCACTGTGACATCAATTATTAAAGGTTCGTAACAACTCAATTTTTTTACTATATATATCATTTTCCTAACACCAAACTTTTCTATATAATCATTTTATAATTATGGCTCATAGTTGAATCAGTCAGCAGAACAATTCCTAAGTTACAGTAAGTGCAAAAATAAAGACACTCCCCTTCAGTAAGTGCAAAAATAAAGACCCCCCCCCTCCTTTAACTTATAATACCCTGTGTACGAATTTCTGAGACCGACTGTACATGAACACCATTGCATATAATTTATTTTACCACACACATGTATGTCTGTACATTAATCAACACCAAGTACATAAAATTCTTCTTTTCCACTCAAACACACACTTGTGCACAAATATTTTCTTAGCCACTCATACATACAAACACCTGGGCACAATTTCTGCTCACCTACATACACCTGCGTACATAATTTTTCTTACACACACACACACACACACACACACACACACACACACACACACACACATACCGTAGCTTTTACTCCTACCTACTATACGTAACATCTTGTATAGCTCTGGCTTCACACTCTAACACACAGCATTTATTTACTCCTACTATACAAAATATTCTTTAAAACTAACTATACACATTAATACACACACATTAATTTTAGTAATTCATACTAGACGCAAATGTTTTTTTAACTTTGACTGTACACATTAACACGACTTGTTTTATATATATATATATATATATATATATATATATATATATATATATATATATATATATATATATATATATATATATATATATATATATATATATATATATAGTATACACACTAACACGCTAACACAATTTCTATTTTTACTCTCCAACTTAAACCCACCAATTTCTTCTTATAACCAAAATTGTACATACAACATAATATAATAATTTACTACTATACGCATCATTTTAAAACTACGACTGCACGCACTAACAGACACACAACATATAATAACTTCTACTACACGTCCCATTTTTCTAAACTGTGACTGCACACACTAACACAGGGGCACCACAAATCACACACCATAACAACATCAAGTGGTGGTCGTGTTGGATGCTTGTGGTCAGTGGTGATGGTGACCGCGCCCATCCACCTCTCTGCTTGCTATACTATAACACCGTGTACCGTACTATATGGAGAGGGCTGACACTAGAATGAAAACGCCCTCAGTGGTGAAAGGAGTGGGTTGTTGGGTTTGGGTTGGTTGGATAAATTGGGTGGGTGGTTGGTTGGTTAGTTGGTTGGTTGGATAGTTTGTTGGTTGGATAGTTGGGTGGTTGATTGGATGGTTAGTTGGATAGTTGGCTGGTTGGTTGGTTAGTTAGTTGGATAGTTGATTGGTTGGTAGGTTGGGTTATTGGGTGGTTGGTTGGGTAATTGAGTGATTGATTGGTGGTTGGCTGGTTAGTTAATTGAGTGGTCAGTTGTGTGGTTAGTTGGATGGGTAAATGAATGATTAGTTAGTTGTGTGGTTAGTTAGTTGTGTGATAATTAAATAGATGGTTTGATTATTAATTTCCATCTTAGGTTGGACATCAAAACAATAACAAGAGATTCCTTGTGACTGCCATTAAAGAGCACCATATATTGCTTGGGTTAAGTATGAGGAGTATATTGCTTCCTCCATAGTATAACACAAAACAGGTTCCCTTCAGTTCAGTATAAGAGTACGGTAGTAAGTAATCTGTTTTCTTGCATTGTTCAGGGTGCAACGTAGACTCCAATTAGTTGCCCCTACAAACACAACCCCCCACAAGCAGTAACAATGAGCATCCTGTTACTCTTTAAGACAGGATGGAAACGCTTGACTTCACTGGTACTATTTTTATCCATAGTTTTTTTTTTTCTCATCATCAGGAAACATACAAGGCCACTCAGTGTTTATCTCTCTCCAATCCCCGCCATTCAAACGCTGTTACTTATATATGTTTACCCTATAATATGTTGCCTCTGTTTGTGTGTGTGTGTGTGTGTGTGTGTGTGTGTGTGTGTGTGTGTGTTTTAGTACTAACAATGCCAATTCCAGCTACCAGGAATACCCTCTTCTACATGTACACTACACAGAGAGAGAGAGAGAGAGAGAGAGAGAGAGAGAGAGAGAGAGAGAGAGAGAGAGAAGAGGGAAAGATGTATGCCTGAAGTATGGAAATATGCATAATGAGAGAGAGAGAGAGAGAGAGAGAGAGAGAGAGAGAGAGAGAGAAGAGGGAAAGATGTATGCCTGAAGTATGGTAATATGCATAATGAGAGAGAGAGAGAGAGAGAGAGAGAGAGAGAGAGAGAGAGAGAGAGAGAGAGAGAGAGAGAGAGAGAGAGAATATGTCCTTTGTGGAGGCGTACGTACATCTGACTGTCTGCCACCACTCACCACCAAACATCACAGCGAAATTTGAATGATGATTATGATCTGAGTGGTTCGCTGTGTGGGGAGGAGAGGGAGGGAAGGCAAGGCAAAGGCAAAAGCAGCATAATTGATCCAGCAAGCAAGGAGGAGGAGGAGGAGGAGGAGGAGGCTGCACAAACAAGCAAACAAGCAGATGGAGAGGCAGTGCTTTGCTTGTTGTGAGTCCTCTTCTTTCGTTGTTGTTGTTGTTTTTGTTGTTGTTGTTTAGAAAGTGAGAGAGTTATATGTGAAAAATTGGGGATAGGAAGTGAGGTAGGAAGGAAGGGGGATGGGAGGAAGGAAGGAATGAAGGGAGGAAAATAAGGAGAGAAGGAAGGAGGGGAGGAAGGGAGGTAGGAAGAAAGGGAGGGAGGTAGGAAGGGAGGAAGGGAGGAAGGGAGGAAGGAAGGAAGAGTGGAAATAAAGGAAGCTAAATAGAGATGAAATAATGAAGAGAGGAAGGAAGGTAGGAAGGAAGGAATGAAGGGAAGTAAAATAGAGAGATAGGTAGGAAGGGAAGAAGGAAGGAAGGGAGGAAGGAAGACATGAGAGGAAGGAAGGAAGGAAAGAAGAGAGGGAAAAAAGGAAGCAAAATAGAGAGGAAGGAAGGAAGGGAGGAAGGAAGGAAGGCATGGGAGTGGCACATTATACTGAATAGGACTCCGACACGTATTCCCCTTCTGTATTCTGTTTAAGGAGAGTCACCCGTTCTGTATTCGTGTATTCGTATTAATGGAGAGGAGGTCTGTGTGTGTGTGTTTGTGTGTGTGTGTGTGTGTGTGTGTGTGTGTGGTGTGTATTTATATAATTATTTTTACATACCACCTTGTCTCTTTTCTGATCCGAGCCTCTCCCTATCATTTCTTCACCTGTTTTTCCTCTTTTTAGATTTCCTTCCTTTTTTGTTCTCTGGCCCTCCTTTTCCTACGTTTCCTTCGTGTTTACTGTCCCTTCCTTTCCTCCATTCCCTCTCATTTCCTCATCTGTCTCTCCTTTTCCTTTATTTCCTTTTTGCTTGCTGTCCTTCCTCTCCATCATCTCCTTCCTTTTGTTTTCGTTGTCCCCTTTATTTTCCTTTTCTTCTATTTTCTTTCCTTCTTACTTACTTACTGTCTCCATTTTTTCCTTTGCTTTATTTTCTTTCCTTCTAACTTACTTACTGTACCTTTTCTTTTCTTTTCCTTTTATTTTCTTTCCTTCTTACTTACACACTTACTTACTTACTGTCCCTTCTCACCCTTTCCTTCTCCCTTTTTTTTCTCTTATATTTCCCACTTTATAAAACCAAAACCGACTCATCTCCCAAATCGGGCTCAGTTGGGAAATGATCAGACCGAGACGATTATAATAACAACAATATACAGTCTAAACAAACAGTGGTGTGTTGTGGTGTGTTGGGCGTGGTAGTAATTAGTACACAGATGGCGGATGTAATTACCCACAAGTTAATTGTATGTCAAGGTTGCATTAATAAGTGCAAAGTGATTAATATTTTTTTTTTTTTTTTTTTTTTTTGTCAGATGTCGAGTGGATTACACAACAAGGCAAATCAGCAACACAATTCATTATTACACAACACACACAATAAAAAAAATGCATCCCGCCCATTTGACATTCATTATCGCTTGACAAACAAACAAAAAAATATTGAGATGAAATATAATCATCATACGATAATTATATTTAGTGATGTAAATGCCTCACATCAATGTATAAATAAAATCCTGGTATTATTTAATGAAATACTGAATGATATTTGAGGGAAAGCAAAGTCTATAGATATATGTGTTAATGGAAAGCTAGGTCACTGCAAAGAGGAGTTAATGTAAATCGAGGTCACTAGATTAACGGGTTAGTAGAAAGCTAGGTCAAATTATAGAGAAGTTAATGGAAAGCTAGGTCACTAAATTAATGGGTTAGTAGAAAGCTAGGTCACTATATAAATGGGTTAGTGGAAAGCTAGGTCACTATATAAATGGGTTAGTGGAAAGCTAGGTCACTATATAAATGGGTTAGTGGAAAGCTAGGTCACTATATAAATGGGTTAGTGGAAAGCTAGGTCAAGACTAGCCTGGGTGACGTATAGTTAAATCAGGTCAGTATAGAGAAGTATTACAAGATTATAAGGAATAGTACGACACATGTAAGGTCAAATCAAAGTAGAATCAAGTCAGGTCATACTTCATAATGTAAGGTCAAATCAATGTAGAGTCATGTCAGGTCACCAAAAAATTATGTCACAGTACCACAAACGTATAAGGTGAAATTAATAAAAGCTCAGGTCACACACACACACACATATACACACATATACACACACACAAAATACCACAGACGTAAGGCCAAATCAATGTAAAGTCAGGTCACACACATAATCACACACACACACACACACACACACACACACACACACACACACACACACACACACACACATACACACACACACGCTAGGTATATAGGACACCAGGAAAAACACTGATTTAATATTTTTTTCCGTCAATCTAATTTTAATTTTCTTCTCTTCTACGGGATTTTTCAGTCCTAACTCGATCGTTATTCTTACCTTTTCTTTCTTTTTTCTAAAGATTAATGTGAGACAAGAGAAACGAGAGGACTTTTGAACTTGCAAACTTTTGCATTGATTTTGCACAAATAATACTTAACTTGGAAGAATAAATAAAAAAATATGAATACAAAAAATAATAATTTCACAGATATTTGCAAAAGCAATCTCAAGGCTGAAAATATCCAAAGAAAGTGTTATAATTGAATGAACATATAAAATGTGCAGTTAAAATTATAGCTAAATTGAAACTAAAATTGATAAAAAAATCTAAACTATAATAGTAGATGTAGGTGTGTGTACATGTGTATGTAGGAAAGTGTGTATATATGTTTATGTTGGTGTGTGTATATATAATTATGTATATTATTGTGTGTGTATATGTGTATGTAGGTATACTGTATGTATATGTAAGTGAGTGTGTATATATGTAGGTGTGTATACATATATGTGAATGTAGATGTGTATATGTGCATGTAAGTGTGTGTATATATATGTTTGTAAGTGTGTAAATATAATATGTACAGTAGGTGTGTGTATATGTAGGTGTGTATTTATGTATGTGTTTGTAAGTGTGTAATTATATGTGTATGTAGGTGTGTGTATATATAATTATGTACTGTATGTAGGTGTGTGTATATGTGTATGTACAGTACGGTAGGAATGTATCGAGGTGGAGTCATATTCCCTGTAGGTGAATCGGGAGGTCTATGATTCCTCCAAACTATGCCTCGAAACAAAACAGATAACCTTAATGTTACTAATAGAGAATCTGCATGTTTCGTGTCATAGTTTGGAGGAATCAGACATCTTCCAGTTCACCAACAAGAGACTATCACCTTAAGGTCCCTGGGGTGATCGTGTATGAGAAATGGAGGCTTCTAATTCCTCCTCACTATGCCACGAAACAAGCTCCTTTTTACATAGGTGGTGTTTCGTGGCATTATTTGAAGGACTCATTTATATCCAATTTTGTTACTACATTACCGGGCCCCTGAAGATGGCATTGTAATAACTTGGTCTGTCCCTAACATGAATTATTTACAATTTGTTATATACTTTATCTAAACACAGTAAATTTCATCTTCAATGTGTTAGTTCTTATTGTTAAGAGCTCTTTGGTTTGTTGGTGTATTTATAGTTAATTAGGAGATAGTAAGTACACTGTTGGTAAATGTGTAGCAAATGATTCCTCCAAACTGCTCCAGGAAAATAGTCACCATTGATTTTTGCTCATCTGGTCCTGTTTCCTGGCATACTTTGGAGGAATTAAAATGCTCCCATATACCAAAAACGGTGGGTGACTTTTGTGTATTCCAGGAAATGAACGTCCTCGGCCTAGTTGTGGAAACGTTTGTTGTAATTTATTTTGTATTTCATCTCATTTACAGATGAAAACAACAACAAAATATTTAAATGGGAAATCCGGTTTATATTCGCCATTGAAAAAAAAAAAATAGTATGTTACTTGTTGTCAAGGCAACCACCACATCCAAACCGAAGATATACAACAAATACAAAGCACATTATTTTAAATACACACGACACATATATCAAAACCAGTCATACATACATACATACATACATACATACACCACACTCACCAATTACTTACAATACAAGCTAAGAACGTATTCATTAAGCATACACGAACTCATTTACACACACGAACGCATATACTAACATCAGTCATACATGCATATATCACAAACACCAATAGTTTACACACACACACACATACACATACTAGGCAAACACTATCACCTAACTATACACAGGAAATACAGTATATACAACGACAGTGACGTCACCTGACCAGCTGGGCGGAAAAGCCTGTAGATAAAAATAAGCAATGGATGGAAATGAACGTAGACCTCTGTGTATAATTTTTATACTGTATTATAGTATAGTAATAATATTAATAATAATAATATAATAATGATTGTTATCATTATTTTTACTATTACTATTATATTATTATTATTAGTATTGTTAACATATTGACCATTATAATTATATTCTTAATTCTAATTATGATAATTGTAATTTAATGACAATGATCTTGATAATGATAATTAATAAGGGCTGTAGGAGAAATCAGAGTCCTTCCAATTTACCAACAAAATAATATTCCTAAATAATACCAGAAAACGGATGTTCTCTCTCTTATAAAGACAAAAGTTACGTGACATTACATCAACATATAAAATTATTATAGTCATTCATCCGGCCAATGTTCTCGTACGATATACTGTTGAAGGAGTTCGTATAGGTACAACAGAATGCTTTGGTTTGTCCAAATTAACCCAGAAAATAGGACTAGATTAACAAATAAATAATGGTGGCCTGTTTCATGGATTTGTTTGGAGGAATCAACTGCTCTAGACCTACCACAAAATTAATAACTATAAAAAATACATGAAATCGTTTTTAATGTTTACTCATTCTAGGATGTTTGTTTAGGAAAAAATGTCCACACTTATAATTGTTTACTCAAGTTCGTCAGTCAAAATGGGGGTAAAGTTAAGGGGTCACTGAGGGGTGAAGTACAGTGTTTGTAAATCTTAAAGCAACCATATTCCTCCAGGCTCTTCTAAGCAACAGGCCAATCATTATATTTGTTAATCTTACTTACAATCTGGTCCTGTTTCCGGGCATACTTTGGAGGAATCAAGGTGCTAGGAAGGGGAGATATATATATATATATTTTTTTTGGGAGGGGTAAATTGGAAGGCTACTGATTCCTCATAACTGTGCCAGAAAACAGATGCCCTTAACGGTAGTAATAGGAGTATGTGTTTCGTGGAGTAGTTTGGAGGAATGACACACCTTCCAATTCACCATAAGGACCCTGTGATTAGTGTATGAGACTTGGTGGCTTCTGATTCCTCCTGACTCTGCCACGAAACAAGCTCCTTCCATATAGGTGGTGTTTCGTGGCAATATTTGAAGGACTCGCTAACCTCCAATATTCTGACTACATCACGGGGTCCCTTATTTTATTTTATTAGTTAGGTCTGTTCTCTATAGGAAGGTTTTGAGTTTGTTGTATATACAGTATGTGTTCGTTTTGATGAGTTGTATGTATGTATATATATATTAAAGGGATGGGATACTTTTGGTACATTGGAGCACCTTGATTCCTCCAATGTATACCAAGAAACAGGACCAGATTAGTAAAGACAATGATGGTGGCCTGTTGCTTGGAATAGTTTGGAGGAATGAGTTGCTACAGATTTACCAACACTGTACTTATAAGTATCCTGGCCACCTAAGTGTATTTTTCCTTCATTTGCCTTTTCTTTCTTTTTTTTTTTTTTCTTCTTCTTTGCATCTTTGTTAAAAATTAAGTTTACATAATCCCATAAATTTATTAATAAATCTATCCCATCAGTATTGGGTTAGAGACTAAATATTATTTTTCCTATTTATTCACTTCTTGTTGCTCATAGATACCTGTATCCTTGATTTATTTCGAATTGGAGAAATATTATTGTACAGTCGGCTTCAGGAATTCATACACACGACATTGGTTAAGAGGAATTGCTATGCTGACTTATTGAAATATTAGCCAGATAACATGGCTAGAAAAGTTTGATGTTAGAAATTTGATACCGTAAATGTTCTAGTTGTTAATAAAGAACCCTTGATGTCACACTGGTGCATATGAATTTCTAAGGCCGACTGTACATGAGATATGTTTCTTTGCAATATATATTCATTCATTCGTCTCTATTGATTTGGCAGGACAATATTGACGGAGGGCAGCGACATTATTTGGTCTGCATAATATACATCTTTTTCCTGTGAGCCATGAAAAGGAAAAAATTATATAACATTTTATTAGTGTGTGTGTGTGTGTGTGTGTGTGTGTGTGTGTGTGTGTGTGTGTGTGTGTGTGTGTGTGTGTGTATTTAATTTCGTAGTTTATGGAGTCCGGTAAAATATAGCTTGGCCTGTCAATATAATTTTGAGAACAATAATAAGTGTTACAGTTAAGATGAATGAACTGTTATATATATATATATATATATATATATATATATATATATAATATACACAGGTGCCCAAAACGGAGAACAAATCAGATAGAGAGAGAGAGAGAGAGAGAGAGAGAGAGAGAGAGAGAGAGAGAGAGAGAGAGAGAGACAACAAATACATGAACGACTCACGGGGGGCGTATCTCCCTCATCTGTTTTAGCACAATGTATAGACAGCCTATTTATCGATCGCAGTTGGGTTAGGTTTCGTTGGTTTAGGTTAGGTTGAGTAAGGTTAGGTTGCGTTGGATCGTGTTAGGCTAGGTCAGGTTAGATTTGGTTAGGTATGGTTGAGTTGTATTGGGTTAGGATAGGTTCGGTTTGATTAGATCAGTATAAATCTTTCTTCACAACAGTGACTTCTAAGACTTTAATGTATTATAGCCACAACTTGGGTCTGCTACAAAAGATATTGGGCTTTTATTAAATTCTCTCAGAAAAAAAGCAATAAATTGACTCCCTTCTGAGTATAGAACTTTAGATACACGTTATACATATGTTACAGTGTTTATATATTTTCCCTGGAGGTAATACATCTATTCTTTTCTAAGTAGTAATTATATCTTTAGATTAATGTTTTCCAAAATATTACAGTGTCTATCATAACTTGAAGTTAAGTGCTACATTCACTGTGAAATTAATATCCTTTGTGTTTTGACTAATGTCCCTCTATTCTCTGTCTCCTTATCCCTCATGGTTCAATATTATTATTATCTTCCTGGCCTGGTACAATCTTCTATTTTGCCAACCCTTAAACTGACTCCTACTCCCCTGTCATACAGCTCAATAATATGTTTGTGTGTGTGTGCTTTTTTTTCCCAAGCACTTTCTTCTAGTTTTATATCTATTCACACTCTATCATATGGTTCAGAAACACCATAACCTTTCTAGCCAAGCAAGATATTCTAGTTTCACAGCCATATCATTCTATCATGGTGGACAGAATATAAGCAATACACAATAATAATGTTTATTTGTTCTCTTTTTTTTTTTTTTTTTGCCCAGTACCATCATCTATTATTTTTTTCATTTTATCATTTACACTCTATCATCTGGTATAGAAACACAATAATCTTTCTAGCCAAGAACAATATCTATTTCCCCTCTTCATTCAAACATGGTATACAGTCTAATACAATCTTTCTAACCCAACATAATACTCTATTTTTAACCCATTCGCACTCATAATTAATCAGCCTGTCTTATTTTTCCCCCCTTGCACTCACCAGTGTGAGTGCAAACATCCTGGTGGCTTCATAACATATGGCTATGACACATACAGAATATCCTGTGTTCTCCATTCCGTTATTCTAATTTGGAATTCCGGTGCTCGTGTGTATGTGTGTGTGTGTGTGCCTGTGTGGGTATAGATACAATAGAAGGTCATGTTCTATTTCTATCTCCGTTACTGAATCATTGGGATATTTATTACACACGTCGCCTGTACAGTATAAAATTATAGTGTGTTTCCTGGAGTAGTTGTTAAGGGGGATATACAATACATTTATTTTTAGTGAATTTACTGATTCCTCCAAACAATGAAACAAAGAAGATACTCACAGTTACATACAACGGTAGTCATTTCCATTTCCTACAATAGTTTGAGGGGATTCTAGTAGCCCCCGAATTAACCCAAAATATATTAAATAACTCCTCAAGGCGGCCATTTCATGTGAGTGAGTTGCAGAGAGCTACAAAATCCTCCAAACTATTAATTGATAATCTTCTTTTTCTTAGCATACTGTAGTTAGGAGGAATCAATAGCCCTTCAATTCCTTAGAGCAGATTTCTCCCCTTAAAGAACAACACCATTATGAGGAAGAGCCTTTCTTATATATTTTTCACTACTGTTTACTTCTTCAGATAATGTTAGTTTAGGTTAGGTTTTAATAGGTTAAGTTAGGATAGATTGGGTTTCATTGATAACCCTTCGCTACTGCTTACTTCTTCAGGTTAGGTTAGTTTAGGTTAGGTTAGGTTGGATTAGAATAGGTTAGGTTGTGTTTCACTGACAACGCATCGCTACTGCTTACTTTTCTGGTTGGGTTAGGTAAGGTTAAGTTTTATTGACAACGTATCACTTCTGCTTGCTTCTTCAGGTTACAGTTAGAGTGAAATGTTGTAAATCAATCCCCTTCCTCTTCAAAATATGGTGTTGTTCATTACCCATTCTGTCAACTTAATACTACTAGTTCATCTTTGATAGTAATGGTTCCCTCATTAGTGTTGGAAAAATATCACAGTTCCTTAGAAATACTGACACACTGAATAATACATAGAGTTATAATGAATTAGGCCCTACTGAACTTTAACAAAAACTTTAGGAATATTTAGAATGATTAAAGACATGCTACGGTAACTCATTTTCCTGCGATACTTTATATTATTATAAATTTAATTTATTACTTAGGTTATCCAAAGAACTATATGATTGTAACTGAAAAAAAGGCCTCTAATATTCACTAATTTGGCCATAATACATAATGTTGTGTTCTGTAAAATATATTAGTACTCAAAATTATACAGATATTGTGATCTATAAAATATATAAGCACTCAAAATTATCCAAATATGCAAATGTGTGGTTATAGGTAAGGAAACTAAATTGACCTAAACCCTTTTCTTCTCTTCCAGATGATCACTTGGATGTGGTTCCTCCTACACGAATCTAAGGTAAGTCATTTGTTTTTAATGAGTGTTTCTTTTTCGACCGACACCGCTCAATATTCTCGCTATTACACCGTACCTATGGTTTTCTTCCTTCGCGTCGTTCCTTCGTTCTCCGTCGTCCATGCAGTCTCGAACCACGAATTTCCCCCTTCCTTCAGTATCGTCGAATCCTGTGGTGTGATGATGGATTGGAGATTGCTGCGAGGATCATCTTTTTGGTGTAAAATTATTGGTGGGTTGACGACTCCTGCACACTCTCATACTAAACATTAATGGTACTGTATATGGAGGTAATGTATAAGTAAGTATATGGAGGTAATGTATAAGTAAGTATATGGAGGTAATGTATAAGTATGTAGGCCCCTATATAGAAGAAATGTATAAATAAGTATAGAGAGGTAATGTATAAGTAAGTATAGGACTATAGATTTAATATATAAGTATAAGTATATAGAGGTAATGTATGAGTAAATATATATGGGTAATGTCTAAGTAAGTATATTAGAAGTAATATCTAAATATACTAAATAGAGTATGTGATGGCATAGGTTTGATGACGTCACGTTATACTCACGACAGATAACTGGTATACTTACTTAAACTTTGAGAAAACATGGATAACAGTACTTGTATTAATTTTATTTATTAATATACCGTACAATATTATTATTATTAAATTATTTCTATATTTAACATTATCACATTAAAAAATAGTTATGAACAGATTGACATCATGAGCGAAACGGACCAGATTTCAACACAGAGTAGATCAGTGGTTCTCAACCTGGGCATCATGAACCCCAAGAGATCCAGGGCAAGAATTTAGGGGGGAAATGGCGGGCTGTCACAAATTATACAATTCTTGCCATGGACAAAAAAAAATCTATCAAACATAAGAAATCTATCAAATAAAAGATAATTACGACTGTGAACTTTGTAATAAACATAAATAAAGCAAGTGTTCTTTTCACCAACATTTTTTTTTTTTTTTTTTTTGGCTGGGTGGGATTTGGGAAAATATGCAGGGGAACTCCATGAATGTTGAGAATTCATGAAGGGGGAATGGACTGAAAAAGGTTGAGAACCACTGGAGTAGACCCACTTGTAGAGGGAGTCTGTTTCGTGATAATTTACTTATTTATTTAAGTATTTATTTATTTATTATTATCTATTTTTTGGGGGGTGGGGTGATTTATTTTGTAAGTTTGTATCCCATTAACAATTTGACCACACCAGATTTTTTTTTTTTTTTTTTTATGGAGGGGGATGGTGATTTAATTTGTTAGTTTGTATGTATCCCATTAATAATTTGACCACACCAGATTATAACCCCCCCCCCCCAATCTTTTTAGCGAACCACACACACACACACCTATTATTTCCTTCCTTCATCCTCTGATCCTCTACCTTCAACATTCATTCTCTCAACCTTCTGTTCTTTTCTAAACCTCTGAGTACAAGATGATTTTTTTTTCCTTTTTCATACAACTATTTACCGTATTTCCATCGTCTTCTTTCCTTCGTCCTTCGTGTTCTAGTCAAATTCACCCATACTTGATTCAATACTGCCCTCCTCCAATCCTCTGGGTACAAGTTGGAGGATGGACGAGGCTTTAGTTTTAACCTTAGGACGGGGGAAATTGTGTATATTTGCGTACCATCCATTCCACCTCCTAAGTTTGACCTTAGGACGGAGGAAATTATATGTATTTGTGTACCACCAACATCACGGAGAAAATGGAGTGTGTTTGTGTACCTCCCTCCTCTTTCTCAGTTTGAACTTAGGACGGAGGAAATGAAGTGTGTTTGTGTACCTCCTCTTTCTTAGTTTGACCTTATGACGGATGAATTAATAATTATGTGTTGGTATGTTACTTAACCTATACCTCTTCTTCAAAACACCTGTATAACCCTTACCCCCTCTCCCTCCCCTCCCTCCACTCCCCCTTACACACACACACATCTTTATCTTATCTTATCACTAAGGGGCTCACTTCTGTCTTGTTATCTCTCTCTCTCTCTCTGTGTCTCCTTGGGTGGTGTAATGGTCACTCCTCTCCTCTCTCAAAATGGCTCCAGGTTGTGGCTTGGTTCTTCTCACTCAGTTTTTTTTTTTATTCTTTATTTATTTATTTTATTTTTTCTATTTTCTTATTTTTCTGTTTTGTCATTCATTTGCATTTTTTTTTAGAATACCTGAACGTGTCATTACTTTAGCTCATGTGTTTGAAGTACTTTTCTTTTTTTATCTTATTGTATTTTCTTTATTTTCTGTTTTGTTAATAATTTGGGTTTTTTTATTTATGCATTTTCTATATTTCTGTTTCTTATTATTTTTTTTGAATACCTGGACGTGTCTTTGCTTTAGCTCACGTGTTTTAAGGTTTTTATATTTATTATAATTGTATTTTCATACTTTCTGTTTTTGTATTTCATATAGTTAATTTTGTTTTTAAATTCTTTGGTTCAAAATGACTGGTTGTGTCTTGGCTCTGCTTGACTTACAGTATTCAAAGCGAGTTTTGATAATATCCATTTTTTTATCTCTTTGAGTTGTTTTGTATTGTATATTTTTCTACTTACAAGTGTTCATTTTTTTTTATATATATGTTTCAAAATGGCTGGATGTGTTTTGTTGTAACTGATGTTTTCTTATTGGTTTTCTTGTTTATTTTGGTCTGTCTGATAAGGGAGATATTTTATCAGTATGATATGATTACATTCTATTGTATGCTTCATGTTTTTTTTCATTATTTTCTTCCATAATCTGAGTTTTTTTATTTTTCCACTTAAAAAATGGCTGAATGAGTCTTTGCTCTTCTGCAGTCAAAGATTTATTTATTTAAAATAGTTTTGCAATTTTTTTAATCTTGTCATTTCAAAAGCAGATATAAGTCAACTTGCTCCCTTGATCTCCTTGCAGAGGTTTTTTTTTTTTTTGTCATGAAATGTTATACATCTTTTTAGTCTAGTACCTACGTAGGGTCATATATAAAACAAAATGCACAAATTCCTTCGCTATCAATTTTATTTTCGGTGGTGCAAACGTATAAAATATTTTGTCCATTGCAGCTAAATAAAATGCATAGGAAACCCCTAATAATAAATATATTATATACACGAGTTTGCATAAATATTTGAGCCACAACAAGAGGACTGACCGAGGGACAAGCGCAGGCCGCCATGACCACAACAACAACAACAACAACAATAACAACAATAACAAACAACACAGGGAAATAAACATGATGGCGTCACACTGGTTACAACAACTTAAAAAAATTCTCCAAAATATAAACAAAATGAAACTCAGAGGATACAGAAAATTATAATTATCTTTAAACTCAGTAAAAATATATTCCGTTTTAATCTGGCGACAATGTATGGTTATCTTATTCTTACAACTGGTATCAGAAAGTATTAATATATGTTTTCAGTAAATATTAATGCTTAGGAATTACAGATTATTACTTTAGTTATGTAAAGTTTGGTTTAATTTGTCTACAATTAATATTATTTGAGATACCAAACTATCTATGAAAATTTTTAAAAAACAGGGGCATTATTTGTTATTGCATTATTTTTTATTTATTTTTTTAGTGATGAGAAATTATGTAAATACACTACATCCATATTTACCAATTCATGAAACACAATGGGTAGGGTATCGTAAGTTATTTCTAAGCCTCGAGAATTGAAACTGATGGTATATCTGTAGCAATTGATTCCTCCAAACTATTCCAAACAACCACAGGCTACCATTTGTTTTGTTAATATGGTCCTGTTTCCTAGCATACTTTGTAGGGGGTCAATACTATAAAAATAAAATATAAAATGGAATAACAAATAATGTCCCTGTTCTTCATCTATTTTCTCTTTGATAGTTTGGTATGTCAGACATAATTAATCGTAGACAAATCAAACTAAACTCCACATAACTAAAGTAATTAATTATCTGCAATTCCTAAGCATTAATATTTACTGAAGAAAACATATTGATAATTTGCACTCCAGTGTGTCAAAAGTATATCATCCCTAGATTATATAATATTGTATGTAAGATTACTTAGATAAAATTGTATATTATGTTATTTACTGAAATAAATCTTGTGTATGTTATATACTGACATAACTATAACGAGTGTGACGTCATCTTTACACAACGAGAGTAGGTTAATAAAAGTGGAAATATTAACATAATTTTTGACGAGTCTAGTGAACACAATCATTGACAACAATTAGTATAACGTGGCTTTACAGTAGATTTGATAAACAGGAACAAGAAGCGGGTGTCATGGTCTTACTGTTTTAAAGGAAATGTCGTATGTTGTATAATAATAATAATAATAATAATGATAATAATAATAATACAAAATAATAATAATAATGATAATAATAAATCACTAACCTGTAATATTAATTTGTTCAACAGTATTATTAAACATGAACACAATAATAATAATAATAATAATAATAATAATCTCTGTACTTAGAACAATGCAGTAATAATGTGGACAAAATAAATTGGCGACCTAACCTTCCACAAACGTAGATGAGAAGGGAAAGCATTACTGAGTGGGATTACTGGGATATGAGAAGGATAAAAACATAACAGAGAGAGACATGGGGTGGGTGGGGGATGGAGGGGGGGGGGGGAATGTATAAGGGGGTGGGGGATGGGCCCGCTGTAAGTCCATTGGTATTTATGTTGGTTTTGCCTTTTTTGTTGTACTGTACTTTAAGAATGTTCAATAAAGTTGGTGAATATTAAGCTTTTATTTTGTATTGGTAAATAATTGGAACTCCTCAATGTTGGATAAATTTGGGTAAGTGTGGAAACAGAACCACTTTTTTTTTTTTTTTAGAATATCAAAGCCTTAAAAAATGATTGATAATATTCTGTGTAAGAGTGAATATTGAACTGCATTTTTTTTAATGATCATTTTTTAACCTTTGAATTATAGACAGATTTGATGGATGAATGTGGATAAGGAACTGCTTTCTCTGTTGGGGAAAACAAGAAACTGAAAAACAAATAATAAATTGTCTACTGTTTTTCGGGGGGAATTACACAAGATTGACAACAAAAAAAAAGGTAATATAAACATGTGTGGCGGCTGGGGTAGACCAAACAAGACAAAGAAGCAAACAAACGGTGAATAACGCCTGCATGTGACAAGGGCCTACTGTGGGAGTAAAGAAGTAGTAGAAGAAGTGGTAGCAGTAGTAGTAATAGTAGTAGAAGTAGAAGTAGTAATAGTAGTAAGAGTATATAGTAGAATTATTAAGAGTAGTAGGAGTAGCAGTAATAGTAGGAGTAGTAGTAGTAGTAGTTTTAGTAGTAGTAATAGTAATAGTAGTAACTTGGTACAGTATCAATACAACACGTTACCGGCATCGTTGACAATTTAGCGGGTTTTGGTAAGAATCGTAGGCAAGAAAATCCATGGTTGCTGTTGATGGTGTCGACGATGGTGTGGTAGGGCCCGTTACGATGACTCTATAAGACACCCTACAGGACCATCGTACCGGTACCATGTCATCGTCGTCGTAGTCAACACCACCACGAATGTTCTTGCCTACCGTATAGTACAGTCCATAGTGTAAAATTTTCCGATATTCTTAGTTTTGGATATTACTGTTTTGGATGTTAGTAAATATTATTGTGATGTTTTGTATACTCTGAGACAATCACTATAATTATATAAGGTGGTATCATATCACTCAGAGGTCCTTAAGGGAATATTTTTGCATTAGTTTTGGTACATGTGAGAGCCTATTATTTTTATTCCTCCAAAGTACAGTGTCCATGGAAACGGAACTAGATTAACAAAACTACTGGTGGTGTCCTGTTGCCTGATGGAGTATAATTATATATAGTTTGGAGGAATCAATACTTGCTCAAGATTTACCATGCATGCAATATTGTATTGCCTCACTAAAAAAAAATAAAAAGCATCGGAAATTTACACGGCCTGGCAGCTGTTGAACCTCCGCTAAATGATCATCACACAGATAGTTGCCAGGATAGTCAACTCATTCATCTTCCTTCCCTCAATGAATACTCCATCCACTGCTTGCTTGGGGGTTGGGGGTGGGGGGGGGATAAGAATAATATATACGTATTATAATCCTAAACACAGGAGAAGACGCTTGGAACCACAACACAAGTACGCAAGCGTCGTGCAGAATACCTCGAATCAATACAAGATAACGTGTTCTCCGCTTATGGTTGCTGATAACATGTGATATATTATTCCTGTTGGTTGGTTGTCATCCAGTTGACAACCAAACTGTAGAAAAAACTGAGAAATAATAATAATAATAATAATAATAATAATAATAATAGTTGTAATGTCGCGTTGTCGTAGGTTAGTTAGTTAGTTAGGACACAATGGGAAGAAATCATATTATTATTATTTTCGACTATTTATGAGACTGCTGTATACAATAAAAACTTAATATTTTATGAACAATTATTTTACATCAACATATATAGGTAATGATAAATCTCTCATTAGTAACTTAATTAAGGGAAGATTCTTTAGTTGGTGAAATGGAAGGTCTCTGATTCCTTCAAACTATGCCAAGAAACAGACTAATCCCTTATTAATACCATTGAGGGCATCTGTTTCCTGGCATTGTTAGGTGGAATCAATTGCCTTTCAGTTAACCTATACAAGAACATCTCCTCTTAATTAAACAGCAAACCAGTGTATGAGAAAGGGAAGAAGAATATAATGTCCCCTTAAATAACAGACATGTGTATCAGAAAGGAAAGAAATAGATAATATCCCCTTAAATAATAATAGACCACCAGTGTATCAGAAAGGGAATAAGGAGAGTATGTCCCCTTAAATAATCGAGAAGTATATCAGAAAGGGAAGAAGAAGATAATATCCCCCTAAATAACAGACATGTGTATCAGACATGGAATAATGAGATGTGCTGTAGAGATGTCCTCGTGTTTGTTGACAGTCATGCATGGTCAGTTCCCTCCTTCCTTCGTATCCTTAGTTGCTTTGAGCTCAAGCCAGATTACTTTTTTCCCTAATACTATAAAGTTGTTCATTATATACTGTATATATATAAATGTTTCATATATATATTAACTATATATTCCTCTTAATCTTTATACAAAAAAACATTGCTTACTCTCAACTACCACAAAATTCTTGCAATACACGTTCGTAAAAAAACACACAACAATTAACTAGGACACTTTTTACAGTTTTTTCTTCAGTCCCGGTCAAGTTAGCCGTATTCAAGAAGAGTGTCATCGTGTACCCGAACTTCGGAACCCGAAAATCACACTAGTCGGTTGGCATAAATTTTGGTTGTTTTGATGATGTCGATATAAAACGATAAAATAATGCAGAAGATTTTTGCATACTAGTAATCCTTTGTAAAATAGGAATAAAAGTCGTGAATTTGCCTTATCACATTTATAATCAGTATACTATTTACCGTACCGAAAGAATACTATGTAGGCTACACCACCGTCGGGTTACGAAGCCAACCATCGGAACCACGACGACACTGTTCTTGACTACGGCCCAAGGAGCGACCAGGACGTGAATAGAGGCTCGTCGTACCTTGCAATGTCCTCGAGGTGTAAATTAATAACAAGTAAAATAAATGTCATACAAAAACCCAAGGTGTGTGTATCTTAATGACCTGGCGAAAATGTACCGATTCCTTCCACCTAATTTTTGGGCCTTAATTTTATAGGGGTAACACACTTTTGGTACATTGAAGCTCCTTGATTCCTCCAAAGTATGCCAGAAATCAGGACCGGATGAACAAAAATAATGGTGGCCTGTTTTTGTTTGGAATATTTTAAAGGAATCAGTTGCTCCAGATCTGCCAACACTGTGCTATTCTATCCCCTTATCGTGGATCTTTCCTTTGATGGATAAATTGGAGGGCTTCTGAGTTCTCCAAAACAGTGCCAGGAAACATGTTACTTCTGTATTTCGAGTAGCAGATCTGTTTTGTGGAATAATTCGGAGACGTCAGTAGCCCTCCAATATATATACATAAAAAAAAAAAATCCCCTTCAAGGCAAATATATATATATATATACATGCTTCCAGTAGAAAAATATGCATGGACAATTTTTATATCTTAGTATAATATTACACTTAGGCGGTTTGTATTATAGTCACCGAAAAATCTAAGTAAATAATGAAGTGAGAAAGGTTTGCCGGTACATTTTCTCAAGGTCAAAAATGAAGTATACAATAATATTATAACTGGAACACATAATTATTATTAGTGTGTTGGATAATAGGTGTTCATAATTATTATAATATACACAGTGGATATGTTTACAATTTGCCTGCATTAACCAGTACAGTAAAATTAATAATACATCAGGTTAATGGAGGATTTTTTACAGCTGTGCATAAAATAATATAATATCACAACACATGGGCGTCATTTAATAACAGAAGAGGCAAAACGTAATGTCGGCTCGATCAATAGGTTTCCCAAATAAAGAGAAAAAATATAACATATATGATAAGTACACCACATTATTTTACTCTGATGATGTAAATAAGTGATAACTACATCACATTTATTTTATTCTGAAGACGTAAATAATAATTAATGATAAGCACACCATATTTTTATTTTACTCTGATGATGTAAATAAATGATAAGAAGTACACACAATATTTATATTTTACTATGATGATGTAAATAAATGATAATATGAATTACACCATATTTTTTTATTTTACTCTGAAGATGTAAATAACTGATTGTGTGTTAGTTACCCCAAGGACGCCACAAGGCACGAGAGCCGAGGAACAACGTACCGAGCGTGCGATATATGACCTGAATCACGCTATCAGTCTATAGTGTGTGCCCACCACCACCACCACCACCTCAACCAACCAAACACCCACCACTATCGATGTCGGATTGGTTTTCATTTTTTCAACGGATCGACTAAAATTATTATCTTACGTTGGTTTTCATTTTTTCAAAGGATCGATTAAAATGATTATCTTACGTTGCAGATCCCTAATTTGATTTTATATTTTCAAAGGATCGACTATAATGATTATCTTACGTTGCCGATGCCGAGTTGGTTTTCATTTTTTCAACGGATCGACTAAAATTATTATCTTCCGTACCGATCCCTAGTTTTTTGTTTTTTTTTCAACTGATTGACTAAATATTTATCTTCTGTTGCCGATCCCAAATTTGTTTTCATTTTTTTTCAACTGATCGACTGAAATTATTATCTTCTGTTGCCTATCCCTAATTTGTTTTCATTTTTTCAATGGATCGACGGATAATATACTAAATGCTTGTTTATAACGACTTCTGGAGGGCTACGTTACATTGCTGATGCCTAGTTTGTTTTCAGTTTTTTAACGGGTCGACGGTGTATATACAAGATAATAATTCGCCGACAAACTATCATTAAACAGCAAAAGTGGCTGGATTTTTTTATATTATTATTTACGTAACGCCGCAGTTCACAATATTAAATTTATTATATGAAAGGAAAGGCCTCTACTTTGATTAGGGAAGGTGAACTGAGATATCACAAAATTATATAATTAACTCTTAAATGATGTGAAGATTATACTATGCTATTAATAATCATCTTGCGTTAGTCTATACATTATATTTATGATACAAGTGTCACTTTCGAGTTTAATAAATAAAAATAGTTCTTAACATTTGGACGTTACTATAGTGTGTTTGCCGCAGATCAGATAAAAATCGTCTAACTTTAGTGAAAAAAAAAATGGAATTGACGGCCATCATATTTTCAAAGGATACAAGTAATGATGAAAACAACAGTAAGGCTTATTGCTGGTTCTGTACGCAGCAGTTGACAATTTAGCGGCTTGTGTACGGCTGATATCGTAAAGCAACGTAAATTTTTGCTACTTGTTAAAACTTTTGCAGTAAAATAATAATAATAATAATAATAATAATAATGGAGGCGGGGGGCGAGGGCCGTGGTGGGGTCACACTATGCGAGTTTTGATAACGTGACCAGCTGAATGTACAATCGTGGTCAATAGTCCTCATCCATTGACCATTTTTCTGATAATTATACATACGATGGACTGAGGAATCTCGGACCTACTTTTGAAGCCGTCACGATTCTTTTCCTGGCATCAAGTTTTCTTATTTATTTTATCTTGCCTTTTTCTCGCGTTGTTCTTGCGTCAATTTTTTTTTTTCCTAACGTCGTTTCATTTGCGTTTGGAACGGGATCGAAACGGTAGTGGTATAGATACAGACTACTGACCCCGACTGTACATAACCTTAATTCGACTGGTTGGTTTACACAGGTTCGGGGCAAAGAGTGGAAGAGACAACTATGGTTTAATAATACTGTATTTTCTTATCAACGTGATACTGAGAATCCACGTATACTTTTCTAGTGAATATGAGGGCTGGTGATTCCTCCAAACTATGCCAGGAAACAGGTATGTACCCTTATCAGTGTTTACTACAAGGGGGTCTGTTTCGTGGCCTAGTTTGGAAGAATCAGTAGTCCTTCGATTAACGAATACCATACTGCTTAATTAGTGATGTTTGTATAGTTCTCTCCGCCACCCAACAGCCTGTAGCGGTCGTCACACTCACACATTATTATTATTATTTCCTCCGTCATTCGTTTTTCGTCCTCGGGTTTAAGGGTTCTACTTGCTCCGTCTACAATCGCGGCGGGTGTCCTAATGTACATACAATCATCCCTCAGACACAAAGCTGGAGGACTGTGGAAACCCTCAGTATATAGTTTGACCGACGGAAGACAGACGAAGGAAAGAATAAAATTAATATCATGTGCAAATGTGAGACTCACCTGAAGATGCAATAAACCAACTTGGAGACTCCCACACCTTCAGGAAACACCGAGGGAGGGATGTCACTACTATAACAGTCCCATCCCGTGACACACACACACATACATACACACATACACATACATACATACATACGCAAGTACACATACACAGCCGTCTTACATCTAACTATTGGTGGGAAGGCAAGGAGGGGTTGGGGGTGTGGGGGCCTATACTGTATATTATTGTTCTAACCCCTCGACCCTCTCAATGTAGAACAACAGTAAGTGGGAAGGGAAAGAACTTTGGGCCACTCGTCTGTCTGTCTATCTGTCTGTTTGTGGTCTACTTCACCTGTACTATTATAATGTTTGCGAGGTGAGCGAGATTGTGTTTTTTTTGTTTTTTTTTACCTCTTCTTATCTAATCGTATCTCCAAGGGCCTTATGCATGCATCGAAGGAAGGTCATAGACATTGTCTCGACCATGGCTTGGTTTGTCTTCTCTGTGCATAGGGTCCGAGATGCAACAAGAAAGAGAGGAGAGTGAGAGCAGTTGTTTACATTCCCCATGATAACTTCTCCTTTCAGTCCAGCAAATGAGTGAAGAGTAGAGTACTTGTCCATCTATATGTGTATCTCTATATAACTCTCCTTCCTTACGTGTCAAACCCCCCAGGGAGGGAGAGTAAGATGGTAGGTGTTTGTTTACACTCCTCTACATACTCCAATTACAACAGGAGTAGGAGTACAGGGATATAAATCCGTTTGATTACTTCTCCTTTCAACCTCTACTATATACCAGCTGCAGGTGACACTCAGCGCATACCGTAATTATACTTGCACTTCGCACTTTCCTCTTGCACCCGATTACACACACAACGTCATCCTCCAACGCTGTGTTATACTAAACACCTTTTAGGCTAGTCCCCCTCTGGCTTCAGGAGGTGCTTCACGGGGTTGCACACACGTCTGTCCATCACTCTATATGGAGAGGTCTATGTTATGTATATATGGGTTGGTATCTGAAACAAGTGGTTGAGGTTCACTCGTAGTAGCAAACGCATACCTTGTCACATTGATACCGTGTTTTGATTCACTGGCTGACTGACTGGCTGAATGGCTGTGCTTCTTCAGGGTCATTCATTTTGAGATTTCGACTTGGGGGAGTAATGTGGATGTGACTGTTTGTCGGGGAGGGGGTCGTGTTTTGTTTATTTGGGTTGTTGTTGTTTTTTTCTTTTTCTCTGCGATGTATTTGTTGTTGTTGTGTAATGATTGTGTATATAGTGACTAGACTTGTCCTTGTCAATGATAAGAAATACTGGTCAAGCGCCGTACATCATCAACTGGTAACTACTATAATAACTAAGAAATATGATACCCGGGAATCGTGTCATAGTATAAACTATTTCACATATACACTATTATTATTATTATGTACATACAAACACACGGGGGGGGGGGGAAGGAGGGGAAGGGGTTTATCCGACTATACTGTACAATCGACAGACGAGACGAAACAAAAGAAGAGAGCACTCCGTAGGTGAAGCGAGTACTTACACACACACACACACACACACACACATACGCACACACACACACACACATACACACACACACACACACACACACACACACACACACACACACACACACACACACAGGAGTTTTTGGGATTGACATTCCAGGTGTTCTACACTTATATATACATACAAGTCACGATGTTTGCAAGTCCTATAACACGACACACACACAACAACACCAGCAGCAGCGCCACAAAATATTTATTATTCTTATTCTGAAAGACTGAGTTGCGGAATCATCAGTTCGTTCACCGGAGTTCAGGAGTTGATCCAGGCATTCATAATCTCGTAGTCGGCAAGAACGTTCGGGGCGGTGGTAGTTGAAGTAGCGGCCGCGGCGGCAGCTGCGGCGGCGGTGATGGCAATACTGGCCCAGGTTGTCCCCGGTGCAGGTTGTCCCCCTGCCGCTGCTGACGACGATGACCCCCCTGCTGACCCACCTGCCCCTGACCCCCCTGCTGAGGAGCCCCCTGTTGAACCCCCCTGACCCCCTGATCCGCCTGACTCATATCCCAGGTCAGCCAGGGATTCGAGCTCCACCTTGAGGTCAGAGGTCATGGGAATCAACTCGGTCACTCCAATGTTGTCCAGGTCATCTAAGGTGGCGGGGTGGGCCTCCTGAGCCTCTACTTTGACCACCGAGGATGTCTGTTGTTGTTGTTGTTGTTGTTGTTGTTGGGGTTGTTGTTGTTGTGTTTGTTGTTGCTGTTGTTGGTGCTGTTGTTGTTGTTGGTGTTGTTGTTGTTGTTGATGTGTGGTGATGGGTGTGGCAAAGAAAGAGGCTTGTGTACTGACGGGGGAGTAGAGACAGGAGTGTTGTTGTTGTTGTTGTTGTTGCTGTTGTTGTTGTTGTTGGTGTTGGTATGCTTGTTTCTGGTGTTGCTGGTGTTGTTGTTGTTGTTGTTGCTGGTGGTGGAGATGCAAGTGGTGGAGGCGGAGGTGATGGTCTGGGTAGTGGTGGTGGTGGTGGTGTTGGTGTTGGTCCCGTTTGAGATAAGGTGATGGGGGTGGGGGTGGAGGTGGAGGGGGCGCCACGTGTTTCAGGTACCCAGGGTGTCCTAATTTATGGTCTGGGTAGAAGCCTGGTGGGTATTGTGGTCTGGAGGCACCGTTGTACACACACGAACTGGGGCGACCTGGCGAGGCGGAGGGCACGGCGCTGGGGTACGAGAAGGAGGTGTTGGTGGGCGCCGAGGAACGATTTAGAGTCGGAGAGGGAGTGTATGTATGTCCTGGTGTGGGCGTGAAGGTGTGTGCGGGCGTGGGAGTGAATGGCATCATGGGCGTCCTCAAGAAGGCGTGGTCGTCGAAGCTGAAGGCGCTCTCGGGGGAGTCAGGGAGATCAGAAGTGGCGGGGCTGGAGGGACCGCGAGGGGGCGAGGTCGGGGTGAGGGGCAGGGGCCAAGAGGGGTCATCCAGTCCCCCCACGTCTCCCTGCTGCTGCCCCCCGTCCTTACCCCTGATGGTGCTGACAAACTCCTTACACACGGAGCTCATCTGATGAACCTTACCCACCTTACCTCCGCTCCGCTCAGAGACGCCCTTCAGTGGGTCCTTGGACTTCTTGCGGGGGCGGTACTTGTAGTCAGGATACTCGCGCATATGCAGTTTCTTGAGTCTTTCTGCTTCGTCACGGTACGGCCGACGCTGTTCCTCCGTCAGCAACTTCCACCGTCGGCCCAGCTGCTTGGAGATCTCGGCGTTGTGGGTGTCGGGAGCGAATTTGACGATCTCCCGCCGCTCCATCTGTGACCAAACCATGAAGGCGTTCATTGGCCGCTTGATGTGGTTGGGCGGGTGTTTCTTCGTCTGGGGAAGGAGAAAATATACACCATTACATACTGTATAATTATATAGTACCATTGTATACACGGCTATGAAATTTTAGTGGGTTAATATTTAACTTATCTCTATATATGGTTATAGTGAATAGACAAGGCGACATCAAGGGCAAGACTGTTGAGTACATTGTTTAATATTCATGGATCGAATACCCACCATTTTTTTATCAATGCAGCATTAATTCATTGATAGAGTACAAACAGGAACTATACACCTCCTACGGTCAGTGTAATGAGCAAGGATAATAGACTATAAAGGATAGTCCACTAGACACTTGTTTTCCCACACTGCACCGCGGTAGTGACGTCACACATGTAAACAAACCTGGCCTGGAGCACAGACTGTCACTAGTCCAATTTAAAATGTACGTGAAACGTGAGTGTCTATGGCATATTATGGGTGTATGTGCTGTGTACAATTTCAATAATGGCAGTAGACATGAAAAAAGAGACTGGGTAAAGCTCTATCAGTTCCTAAGAGACCAAGAGAAAGCCAAAATATTGATATCGTCGTGCTAACGTGAGGGCAAATCTAATGGTGAATTGGTCCGAGTATGCTCTCTACACTTTAAAACAACAACAGATTACGTCCCAAGAGATGCTTTGAACAATCAACGATGTAATGGATCTCCAAAGATCATCAGAATATTGCAACCTTCAACTGTACCGACTCTGCACCTTCCAAATTCTAATTGAGAACCAGGTATGTTGTGATCTATCAAAGGCCTAACTTATTGTTATTGTATCATTACACCCCACAGCTATTTGCCTATACTGTACATATTTCAAACTTCACCCCATCTTATGATACTTTACTGTACAGTATGTAGGTTAGGCCAGGCCAAGTCTACCTAATTCTGTTAGAAATGTAGCCCAATACTGACAGCATCTTCTAGTGATAACTTTGAAATATCTAAGTAGGCTACAGTCTTTTAATGCTCTATAACCAACAATTTTTCTTCTCCATTATTGTTTGGGGAGTAAGGTGGGGTATATTTAAAAACTAAAGTATTTGTGGTAGATCTAATACATTAAAATTCATTCAATGGCCTAATGTAGGTTACAGTAGTAGGAAATAGTGGTAGAAAATCAGTAGTATTTCTAATGAGGATATTTGGTCTGTATAAATTATGCAATCATGATTTTTCCCATGGATTTTGATTAGGTTTGAAGCTGTATCATTCATTTCATTTTCAGCTGGTATGGAGGCTAACCAAGAAATACTACTCAGCAGACGTAGACGGCTACTGATACCAGAGTACTTCAAGAGGGTCTGCTCAATGAAAGAAATGGTGAGAATTTTGATTTCTTCATAAAAATGACTGAGTATAGTACATAATATTAGATGGTATCAGACCTACCCTGTACTTCAATGTTTCACAATATGGTATATTTAGAGTAGGGCTGGATAATGGATTTATGAAAATCATGGAAAGGCAACCTTTATATATTCCTTTCTTTTGTATATACATTATATGCAAACAAGTGCCATGTGATTATGTGCCTCTAACATCAATTCCTTCACAGATAATGCACCAGAAATGGAACTAGATGCTGCTATTGCTCAAGCACAAGAAGATACCAGAGGTGATGCACATGAAACACAAGAGGGTCTGCTCAATGACGGAAATATTTAATATATACAGTATAATGATGATGCTTCTCTCTTTCCTATGCTCTTCCACTCTGTTCTGCCATCTAACTGGAGGTCTGCCTCTAACACCAGATGCTACAACTTCACTTCCATACACCTTCTTTACAAACTACTCACCTTTCATTCTTTGAAATTAATAAATATAGTAAAGTAACTGAAAATGTGTTGTTTTCATAAACCTTTACAATTCTGCTAATACTATAATAAATGCATATATAATGAAAGGACCCATACAAATATATTTATGTTGACGGAAGTTGGGATAAAAAAGCCAACACAAAGAGTGTCCAAGATAAGTCCGGGAGAAGGTAAGAGTTAACAGTAATAAATTTTACATCACTTAACTAATAACACATTGATAATCTTAATTTCCCGTCACAATATAGTTTTGCTTTATATATATAACAATGTTTTATAATTGTATCGTGACAGAAATTAATTTTATTTTTACAATTTCCAAACCTGTGCAATTCCGAAGTGAATATATTCATGGACTGACTGTGATACTACAGTATTATGTAAATTCTAATAGCAATATAGTTTTTCTTTATATAATTATATAACAATGATATATATATTTTTGATAAAATTAACATTAGATTATAGTTTTTCTAGAAAATATGCAATTCCACTGTGAATATGCTGATGGACTGATTGTGTTATTACTTAATTATTATGTATTCATATTTCTAATAATTATTTTTCTACTTTTGAAAATAATTTGAGGTGGAGTTGAACAATTTATAAGTGAATGGTACATTCTTCTGACCTAATCAGGGTTTTTATTCGGACCTATTCAGGGCAATTTTCGGAAGTGGGGCAGTACTAAAATAGGTATTATTAAACACAACCTATTGTCAGTCTAAATCAAGATCCTGTGACTACATTCCATTTCATAACACGATAATTTGTCTCTATGTTATTGCTTTGACAGTTTCATAATAATACGTATATAAAGCTTTGTTATTTCTTTGTTCTGTTCATGCAAATTATATTATCAGTCATCATGAGGAAACAACACCGTAATTTTTTTTTTTTTTTTTGAAGCACGATATCATTCGAAATAATATTCTTAAACAATACACCAAGCCTAATTAACAGACCTAGTAATACTTTCAAAATGGGTAAGGTTTTCCGCAATTATTTTCGCCGCAGTCCAAATGTGAGAGCAGCGAACCGAGCCTACCCTTGGTGTTGTTGTTCTTGTCTATACAATGAAATAAAAAAGTGCAGTAACCAAGACCCTCACCACCCTGCTATGACACCTGGCCAACCTCCAAACAACACTACACCTTATACCACACCCACTAGCCCTTCCCTCACCCCTATCCCTATACTACACCCACTAGCCCTTCCCTCACCCCTATACCACACCCACTAGCCCTTCCCTCACCCCTATCCCTATACTACACCCACTAGCCCTTCCCTCACCCCTATGCCTATTACAGCATCCCTTGAAATAGTTGTTTGTCGTATAAGATGAAGAGAGGTACACAATACTGTGTGCCACCGAAAACCACGCCCACTCTACCTTATACTACGTTGAAAAATCTTCTGGAAGTTCTGATAAAATACTGAAGAAAAAAAATATTACAAACGATCACACCGACCTCTAGTGGCAGAGGACATAACTTAGTTCGGTTAAAGTTTTGGAGGTATAGGGAGAAACGCATTAAGAACATCATTACATTAAAATTTTCAACACAATCTCACTATAAAAAAATACACACACAGCGTACCATAAAAACAAAGTGGATGTTAGACTATGCTAAGCCCGGTCATTCCACACACACACACACACACATACCGAGAGGAGGGAAATAAGGGGATCATTTTCTCTACTATCTCACCCATCTCCCTCAACATCCCTCCTGTCGTCTGTGTTATAGTGGCAAGGAACGTCATCACCCCACCTACAAGTACTCTAAAAAGGACCCCTGAACTCACCTACCAAAATGTCCCCCTATAACTACATACAATAAAAGGTCCACTTAGCTTAGTAACATAGGCTACACAAAATACCTCCCCAAAACTGACAGACGAAAGGGACTCCGTAATCTTGCCTATAAAAGAGACTCCTCAAAGTGACACGCAAAAAGAACAACACCCTTAACTTGTGTAGCATAAAAAAACACATACCCCTAAGCTTGCATTCATAATTAATAAGACCACAAAGCTTGCATACAGATAAGGACACCAAAATTTAAGTACAAGTATGGTCCCTTAAACCTACATACATACACAAAAGGACCCCTAAACCTACATACATACATACACAAAAGAACCACCACCATACTTACATATAGAAAAGGCCCCTAAACTTGCATTCAAAGTAAGACCTCAAAACAAAATCGTACATACAATAAAAGAGCCCTTAACCTTACCTCCAAAAATAGACCCCCTAAGCCTACATATAAAAAATGTTCCCCTAAGCATATGCCTAAAAACTGAGTGTGACTGTCCAATATGGAGTGAAAAGCCATATACACATAAAAAAAAAAGCCTGTTTACCGGTGCAAGAAAATAACAAGACTCAGGGTTAAATCACCCCCCTCCCCCTCTCCCTCTTCTTTTCCCCCCATTCCTCTCTTTCCCTCCCCCTCTCCCTCTTACTCTTCTTTTCCCCCCATTCCTCTCTCTCCCCCTCCCTCCCCCTTCCCCGTGAGTGCCATCTGGTGGACTTAACGTGAGGCGAGATTTTCAGAGTTGGTGCCATAAAAAAAATTTAACGCTTTCTAAACACTGGTACTTTGTGTTCACACCAACCTATTCCTATCATCCTCAGGTGTGTGTGTGTGTGTGTGTGTGTGTGTTATGGTTTTAATGCTAGTGTATGTGTGTGTGTGTGTGTGTATGTGTGTGTGTATGTGTGTGTGTTATGGTTTTAATGCTAGTGTGTGTGTGTGTGTGTGTGTGTGTGTGTGTGTGTGTGTGTGTGTGTGTGTGTGTGTGTTGAGGTTTTAATACTAGCGTGCGTGCGTGAGAGATGGGTGTGTGCGTGTTTGTGTTAAGGTTTTAATGATAGCGTATGTGTGTATGTGCGTGTTTCAATGCTGGCGTGTGTGTGTGTGTGTGTGCGTGTGTGTGTGTGCGTGTGTGTGTGTGCGTGTGTGTGTGTGACGGGACCATACCATCACCATCACCACTCAGCCTTGCGTGTTAATTCAATACTACAGATCACCTCACTTTGTCTTAGTAAATCTGGAGCAACTGAATCCTCCAAACTATTCCAAACAACAGAACGCCATTATTGTTGTTAACTTGGGTGGGTCTGTTTCCTGACATACTTTGGAGGAATCAAGGCACTCCAATGTACCAATAGGGAATTACCACCTTTTGTTACATTGGAGCGCCTTGATTCCTCCAAAGTATGCTAGGAAACAGAAACAGATGGAAAAATATAATGGTGTCCTGTTGCTTGGAATTGTTTGGAGGATTCAGTTGGTCCAGATTTACTCCTGCTGCATGCTAAGGGAGGAAACACTGTCCTTGGATTTAATAACTGTTTACAGCAACATAATTATATATACACTTATTCATATATCCATTATTAATAACGGGTCGTAGTATCATTATTATTAGTGTTTTTTTATATTACAGTCATCGCATTATAGATATTAATTGATTTTTTTTTATTAATATTTAATGATTATTGTTGTATCCGATGTGGGAAGGTAGTAAGTAGTTTTGCATTATCGTATTGTAATGTATTGTTATTTCTGTACTCTAAGTAAGCCCTGTATTAATAGTGGATAGGAGGAAGAAGGAGAAATGGAAAACAGAAAATAAAGTCGATAGGAAGGACATACAGGAGAGGAAGGGAAAAAGGTATACCGTGTGACATTTGATACGGAGGAGAGAAAAGGAAAGGAAAAAAGGCGTGATGATAACAGGAAGGGAGAGAAGAAGAGATGAGATAAAGAGGAGTGGAAAGAATGGGAACTCAAAACAAAAAGGAAGGTAGTGCAGTATCGATATAGGAAGGGCGGAAAGAGGAAGCGAGTGAGTAAGTGAGTGAGTGAGGGAGGAAGGGAGGGAGGTGGGTGAGAGAGAGAGAGAGAGAGAGAGAGGAAAGGGAAATGCTAGAGGGAGAGGAAGAGGAAGGGAGGAGTCTGGCAGGTGTACTGAAACAGGTGCAGCAGCTGGGAGAGGAAAGGGGAGGGGGAGGGAGAGAGGAAGAGGGGGGGGGGGAGAGGGAGAGGTGGAAAGGAGAGGGAGAGGAAGGATGGGACACATTCCGGTAATAGATGAGATTATGATGCTGAGAGCTGGGGGGGGAGGAGGGAATTTGTGGGGGGGGGGGGGTTAGAGTGGAGAGGAAGAAAATGAAAGGGAAATAGAGGAAAAGGTGAGAGACTGGAAAAAGAGAAATGTGTGATTGTAAAAGTATAACAAGAAAAAGCAAGCTATTAATTAATGAGAGATAGAGATAGAGAGAAAGATAGAGAGCAAAAGCAAAGTAGGAGACAAGGAGAATCGGAGAGTAAGAAAGTATAGTGAAAGACAGTAAGAACGACAGGAGCTGAAGTGGACTGACAGACAGACAGACAGACAGATATCCCAACCGATGACATCAACCAAACCCAATACAACACATCCCATCCCTGTCTCTCAACACGTGGCCTGTCTGTGTGTGTGTGTGTGTGTGCCCGGGCTTCAGCAACAGGTAGCTTGGTGGTGTGGGGGTGGGGGAGGGAGTGGTGGTGGCGGCCTGGGTCTGTCTCTCTCCCTCCCTCCCTCTCTCTCTCTCTCTCCTTCCCTCCCTCTCTCTCTTTCTCTCCTTCCCTCCCTCCCTCTCTCCCTCTGTTTCAGCCTTCCTACCTTGTTTCATCTCCTTTTCTTCTCTTCTTTCATCCCTCACTTTCCTTCCTTTTTTCTTCTCTCTCTCTCATATTGTTTCTTGCCCCTCTCCCCCACTCTCTATCTCTTCTTCATTTTATTTCAGCCTCCCTATTTTCCTTCTCATTCTCTCTACTTCCTTTTCTTCTCCATCTCATTTAACTTCCGGTCTTTTCTCTCAGTTATCCTACCTTTTTTTTTTCTTTCCTCTCCCACCCTCTATTTCTCCCTGCCTTCTTTTCACTCCACCTATACTGTATCTCTCTCTCTCTCTCTCTCTCTCTCTCTCTCTCTCTCTCTCTCTCTCTCTCTCTCTCTCTCTCTCTCTTTCACTCCCCCTCACTCCCTCTGTTACTATACAATACGCCAGCTTCTTCTTACTTATTTATAACTGAGGTCTTTGTGGTAGCGAACACACACACACACACACACAAACACACACACACACACACATACGCTCACAGGAGATGGAACAAAGTAGAGGGGGTCTCTCTCTCTCTCTCTCTCTCTCTCTCTCTCTCTCTCTCTCTCTCTCTCTCTCTCTTCACAACCAAACCTCCTACCTATTCTACTCTCATTAATACACAGGTGTGGTGTTGTTGGTGTGGTAGTGTTGGTGATTCAGGTGTGATGGTGTTGGTGTGAAAAAGCAGGTGTGATGGTGGTGGAGAAAAAGATGTGGTGGTGTTGGAGGTGAAGAAACAGGATTGCTGGTGATTGTGGTAAATAAACAGGTATACTAATGATGGAGAAAAAGGTGTGGTGGTGTTGGAGGTGAAGAAACATATTTGATAGTGATTGTGGTGGACGGGCAGGTGTGGTAACGATTGTGGTGTATAAACAGGTGTGGTGGTGATTGTGATGAAGAGATAGAATGATAGTGGTGTAAAATCAGGTGTGGTAATGACTGTGGTGTAAAATCAGGTGTGGTGGTGATTGTGATGAAGAGATAGAATGATTGTGGTGGTGTAAAATCAGGTGTGGTAATGATTGTGGTGTAAAATCAGGTGTGGTGTTGGTGGTGCAGGTGTGCAATCCTTAGGCTTTTCTTCTGAGCCACTAGACACATCTCACAAAGCCCTGCCATACAATGCTCTCTCTCTCTCTCTCTCTCTCTCTCTCTCTCTCTCTCTCTCTCTCTCTCTTTACATACCTACATTTGCTACGTATTCCTCTTCCTACTTACGCATTCTCCCACTGTTTACTTTCAATATTTACCTTACGCGTTATTTAACTTACACTCTCACCTTTTTAAGCACTTTCCTCTTCAGTTACGCCTCTTCCTACTTACGCGTGCTCTTTCTCTCTACGCTTGGCATTTACTTACCAACCTAGGCTACACACGTCCTTAACGATATTTTTCCTCATACGCCAATTTACGCATCATTGCACTGGCTCCCACTTCTACCTTTAATTGCAATTCCATTCATTATGCTGAGAAAAAAAAATTAGACAGAAAGTATTTATTTAGAAAGAAAGTATTTATCCACTCATTATCATGCAACCTAACCTAACCTATAGCACAACCCCACCCGACCCAACCCAACCCAACCTAACCCAACTTAACCTAAGCTAACTTAACCCAAAGCCTGCAACTTTATCCAAAGCCTGCAACTTTACCCAACCCAACTTAACCTAACCTAACCAAAACAAACGTAACCCAACCTACTGTAACCAAATCTAACCTAACCTAACCTATAGTGAGTGTATTCTTCTCTCCACACCACTTCACTCTACCACCAATCCCCTCAACATCATAAATTATTAATCAACAACACAGTACAATACAGTCGGTGAAAAAAAGGGGTCATTAAATCACAAGTATCCAATTTAATTAAAAGCCGCTGGGTAGCAATAGAATGCAAAGGTTTGTTGTACACCCCCCCGTGGATCCTCAAAATTAACACCAATATATTTCCCGTCTCTCTCTACTATGTACGTGAATAGGTGACTCACTATTATTCACTAACTATACTGTACACTGGGATCGATACTCAGGTGCATTCAATCACCCAATTCAATCACCTAATAAATATTTGCAACTGCCTGCCTGGCTTGGGCTAATCGACTCTGCAAGGCATTCAATCGTCTTTTATCCTCCCAGCTGGCCCAAGGAAGGAAGGAAAGAAGGAAGGAAGGAAGGAGAGCGAGATTGTTTGCCAAAGTCTTTCCTTGCGCTTGTGCTAATACGAGTTTTCTCAAGGAGGTAGTACTGTATAGTGTTGGTATGTCTGGAGCATCAATTTCCTCCCAAGCAACAGGTCATCATTATTTCTTGTTAATCTAGCTCTGTTTTCTGATTTTTTTTTTTTTTTTTTTTTTTTTTTTGAGGAATCGATTAGGCCTACCCTCCAATCAGCCCACAACTTAGATTACCTCTTTACTTAATATGTTCCATCATGAATCTTGCTTCAAAGGTGCCAAATTATTTTACTTTGCAATTATTTCTCGAAACAAAAAACTCTCTCTCTCTCTCTCTCTCTCTCTCACTCTCCTCCTCCTCCTCCTCCTCCTCCTCCTCCTCCTCCTCCTTAAATCCCCCACCCACTCTTTGTCCTCCTCGCTCCCATCCCCCCACCACCACCACCACCAAAATTCCTCAATACTTTACAATTACTGGAGTATCAAGAGCTCTCAATGCCTAGGCGACCCAATGTGAGGAAATTTTCTACTGCACGTTGACTGTAATCATTCACACTTTGTATATTCATTGACTGTAATATTTCTAACTTTGTATTTTCATTGACTATAATAATTTTCACATTGTATTTTTTTTATATGGACTATAATAATTCTCACATTGTATTTTCATTGACTAGAATAATTCAGACTTCGTAGTTTCCTTTCCCTTTCATTCTTTGTATTTTACTTTTTTATCTATATTAGCATTTGTATATATATGTGTGTGTTTGTCTGTGTGCATTATTCTCCCAAACCAAAATAAGTAGACCGTACAAACCCTATATAACTGAAAGGATATGACCCAGAGAAGGTTTTACGAACATAAATATGGAGGTCACTTTCTAATCCCTGACTGATATCTTGAAATATATATTATAAAAGTATAAAATGGTAAATAAAATTTTAAAATAAATTTATTTTAAAAATAAAACTGTATAAAGGATTGTGCAAAAATCCCTGGATGTAAACCATACTGAAATACATTAAAAAAAATGAAAATAGATTGTTACTATTTCTGGCACTGCACCTATTTTCAGGTTTGGTTGGACCAGAGAAGCTGGCCGGGTACAGCTAGTTTTATAATATATATAATATATATAATATAATATCTTGTATTTTTGTATTTGTCTTTGTTTTTAATTTTGTTTTTATTTTATTCATTTTCCACTGTTTCCAATTGATAAATAATATGTATATACGTTTTTTTTTACTACGTCTACTCCACGTTGATTAAAAATTAAGTATGTATGTATGTATGTATCTATATAAAGATGTACGTATGTATGTACGTTTTCTGTGGTGTTAATTGTGTTCTACTCTTTGAATTTTTCATTTAATTACTCCTTTTGTCGCATTTCCGGGTTCATAAATTATGTATGTATGTACAGTATGTACGTTTTCTTTTCATTATGCATGTATGTGTGTACATGTGTGTCAATGTATGTATGCATGTTTTCTTTTCATTATGTATATATGTATGTATGTGTGAGTGTATATATATATATATATATATATATATATATATATATATATATATATATATATATATATATATATATATATATATATATATATATATATATATATATATATATATATATATATATATATATATATATATATATGTATGTTTTCCTTGATTATTTCCGCCACAATTATCCGAATCAAATTATTTATTCCGTAAAAATAAAATATTATTCATACCCAAACGTTCTGACACTTTTGAAACGTACAGGAGGCATTAAACCTAAACCAAACGTATGACGCAAATATGAGTAACTTCCAAATAACGTTAAAACGAAGAGACGGGAAGGAAGTAATGAAAAAAAGAAAGTTAAAAAAAAGGTCAAATATTAAAACGTGTAAAAGTAACTCAACCCTACGATACAAATTATATTACATTATATAACATTTTATGAAAATAATTAAATGCTAAACGAGTACAAGTTAAGCAAACGTTAAACGAGTTGTCTACAAGTAAATCGAACGTAAACGAGTACAAATTAATCAAACGTAAGATACCGATACGAGTAATATCAAGATAACGTTAGCTTACACGGGAGAAAATGCGTAATAAAATCTACGGTAGTCACGCGCCAGGTTTCACATACAACTCATTCAGCTCTTGGCGTGTTTCTGTTTTAAGGGGATAATAATATATACTTTGGGTTCATTGGAGCGTCTTGATTCCTCCAACGCATGTCAGGAACTAGGCATAGATTAACAAAGATAATGATGACTTGTTGCTTGGAGTAGTTTGGAAAAATCAGTTGCTCCGGATTTAGCAACACTATTTACTATATAGGCTACCCACTTAATTCTACTGATTTTCCCGCAATATATTTAGACAGATCCACAAAAACTAACAATAAAATTTAAACACATATACAATCCTCAGGTCCCGTTGCTTGGAATCCACTTGGCTAGTTGTCAAAGTACTACATACATACACTGATGGACAGAAGATAATATGGGCTGATATTATTATTTGTGTGTGTGTGTGTGTGTGTGTGTGTGTAAAGTTTGCATTAGTCATCCTCTATTATAAGCCTAAGCATTTATATATGGACGTAAAAATTAACCTTATTATGAGAGTCACTGAAATGTACTGTATCTCCCAAAAGTATCGTTAAAATAATGTGCTGTACAATTTTCCACCAAGGACGATGGTATTTGACAGGCCTACCTCATTTTGCCACCTCACTCCAACACGTGTGTCAAATAACATCGTCGGGTGTGGCAGATTGTACAGCATATTATTTTAAAAATACTTTTGTGAGGTACAGTCGCAGTCCAATATAATATGCAGGCCTACCCAGGCTTGCTCCGAATAGCCTGATCAAGCAAATATGAAAAAGTATTATCGTTGTAATTACATGTTTCACTAGCATGTAAAATTATTCGAAACTTCTATGCAGTACAGCCATGGGTGAAAATCCATGAGCAGGGGGGGGGGGGGGGGGGCAAAGCCACAGCCAATACTGGGTAGAGAGTTCTGACAAGATAAATTTCCACACTTCTCTGACCGTGGCATCTGAACGAATTGTTAATAATGTTGTTTTGGCACATTTTTTGTTTTTAAAATCAGAAGAGGTAGCTGTACTCCCTGCTCATGGACTTTCAGCCATGACTGTACCTTCCCACATGGTTCCTTTAATTCATGATGTTAGTTGGTGTTTGTAGTGACTGTATGTAGTGTTGGTGGTAATGGTTTTGCCTGTTACGTTAATATTTGTCTATGTCACGCTAGTCTTTCACTGTCACGCTATTAGTTCTTTGCCTGTCATGCTATTATATACCTGTCACGCTTTTTTGTCACGCACGCTACCATTTTTTATTCACAAGTGTGAAGGAGTGCTGGTCTACAATAGAAACAGTAATTACAAGATGATAAAATAATATTAAAGAATTATAAAAAAAAGTAGTAATTGGATGAAAAAATACTGCAATATGCGAGTAATTAAACAAATAAACAAACAATTTCCTTATCATCTCATCATAACCATATTACGTTAATAATCTTAAATTCTTAGTGAAGTAAAAAGTACTTGGTAGTTACAAAAAACGTGAACTTTTCTTAGAATTTTAGATCAATTTCAGAACAGCAATTAAGGGGATAGCATACCTTTGGCACATTAGAGCGTCTTGATTCCTCCAAAGTATGCTAGGGGACAGGACCAGATTAACAAAAATAATGATATCCTGTCGCTTAGAATAGTTAGGGGAAAATCAGATGCTCCAGATGAACCAACACTGTACTTGACCACTTAATTAAACCTTGTTCATAAAAGTACAAGGCCTATATTGTACTTAATTAAGCCTTGTTCATGAAATTACAAGGCCTATATTGTACTTAATTAAGCCTTGTTCATAAAAGTACAAGGCCTATATCGTATACTTAATTAAACCTTGTTCATAAAAGTACAAGGCCTATATTGTACTTAATTGAGTTTGGATTATTTTGTACTAAGCCATTTCACATTCCAAGGCATCTTTGTACATCTATAGATTCATTATGATTGATTAAGAGGGCCTAGTACAGTGTTAGTAAATCAGGGGTAAATGATTCTTCCAAACTATTCCAAGCAACAGGCCACCATTACATGAGTTCATCTGGTTCTGTTTCCTGGTATACTTTGGAGGAATCAAGACGCTGCTCAAATGTACCATAAGTATATATAGTGTCCCCCTTAAAGATTATTGAAATTTCAACACAAACTGACACACTTGATGTTCTTCTTAATAATTATAATTCTATACAATTTTTTAAAAACTCATTCTGGTTAAACATTTTTCAATACAAACCTTAGTTAACACATGTTATCATCTCGTCTTCACATTCACTTTCATGACAAAACACCGTTAATTTTATGCTTCCATGCAATGTTTATATATAATGGAGACAGTCAATTAACATCTGCCTCAATTCTATGTTTCTACACTCATTAAGGGAGGAATCTGTTGTTGGTATAGTGGTGGCCAAGTGTTTCCTCCAAATTATGCTACGAAACAGATCCCCTTTTTAGAAACACTGGGGTCGTCTGTAGCAGCATTCTAATTTACCAACAAGAGATTCTTCCCTTAAAGTTGTAGATTCTTTAATTAACACAAACTCCTACGCATGCTATCATCTCGTCTTTACACTCATGGCACCACCGTTTATTAGGAAATTTTTGATATGTGAAAACAAGCAATATCTGCCTTTATTTTACATCCCAGGACTCAGAACTCATTATAATTAAAGATTTTTTAACATAAACTCCTTCACATTTTTTTTTTTCTCGTTTTCAAACTCCTGACAGCACCGTTAACTATGAGTTCATCCAAGGCTAAATAATCATATGGCAAGATGAAACAACTTCCCTCACAGAACCAAGTAAAGTGATAGTAGATATTTGTAGATATACTATTAGATACATAATTATATAAGGATGAATTTCGTGTATCTGATCAGGAACTTTACTGTTGAGTCGTATATTACTTATTAATAGAGAGGTATATATATATATATACTTTTGGTATATCGTAACGCCTTAATTCCTTTTCCAATTTATGCCAGGAAACAGAACTAAACTAATAATATTTCTGGTGGCCTGTTGCTTGGAATTGTTTGGAGGAATCAGATAAGATTTAGCCTACTGTCAGCACTATATTAGCCCCTTACGTTACTGAATCCAGGAACTTACTTACTTAGCCCTTGATAGAATAATGGGACTTGTATCAACATAGAGAAGTTTTTTAATTGTTGCAGGTTCATGCAGTTTTTTAATGGCATATCAAGACACAGTCACTCACAACATAAACAGTATTTCTTTAATCTAATATAAAACTCTGCGGATATTATACTATAAACTAATATACTTGATAAGAAAATAGTGAAAAAATTAATCTTTCTTTTTATAGCAGTGCATCTTTAACATAACATTTGACTTGGTAAATATGTTGATATCAGACTAAGTATACTCAATAAAGATATACCTTTTTACCTGCCTCGGTACCATGCCTAAATCTATGCCTGGGGACCCGAGGACTAATCTATCTTACACCTGTGACCTATACCTGAAGCACAGCCTAAACAAGTCTATGGTGTTTAAGTGCCCAATTTGGTCAATGAACATGACATTATAACCTGTAGTAATGGTTATTGTTGCCCCTCTATACACTTATATACTTACTGTAGTAATCGACAACTCCTTATTCATTATGATATCCTGCCTCTTCGAACTATTCCTGAGATGTCTAATTATTGTTACATTGTCAATCAGAGATATTGTTTTAATATTGACGACCATGGACAGCAAATGCCCAAAATATTTTCTTCTGATATTGTTTTTTGTACTGCTAACGAAACTCAAATTTTTAAAGTTTCTTCGCAGATTTTTTTCGTGTTTTCAATAGGACTATTAGTCTTATATCAATAGGACTATTAACAGTTGTATTTCATTCCATTTTACTTGTCGATTTTATACAAGCTACACATATTTTCACATCCATCTAATTCACATCAAACTTTCGAGATTATTAAAAATTACGGTATTGTGACATTATTAGACTGATATTATTTGACTGGATTCATTGCGATACTCTCTTAATTGTTTGTGTATATATTCTACATTCCGGAAGAGATTTTACGAACAGAAACATTTATTTTATTTTTTACCTCAACCTCTAGCTGACTGACACCGTAATAAAAATCTTACCTGTGTTGCATCAGAGTATGGTGTGGATGAAGTTTCGTCAATGACCAGAGAGCCGAAAGTTGCCCCGGCAGACAGTGGGTGTTCCACGAGCACCTCCTGGAGTCCCTGAGGCAACATCCTGACGCCTGGGTGGTGAGGATACTGAAGGAAGGGCCGCCGGGGCAGGCCAGGTGCAAGTGCCAGGGAGGCCACAGTGCCAGTCAGAGTGCCACGCCACGGTTTAACTGGCTTCAGTCACGACTTCAGTGACGACTGACACACACACACTGACACACACACACCTGGAAGTGTCACACTGGCAGTAAGCACTCTGTCCTAAGGATCACTCTACTTATAGATAAATAATGTTTCCAGGACACACAGTTCAGTTCTGGACACACTTTTCATTAGGAAGTGTGTAATCTCTTCTTTTACCACTTATAACTTTGTCAGTACCAGAATGTGTCCAGTACAGTAAGAGTAACTCATATAACACACGTTTGGTGAGATGAATGTAATGTGGCGTGGAGAGTTAGGCGGCCTGGAGACCTCAAGTGGCGTGTAGTGTGGTGGAGCGAGAGCCAGAGGGCGGGGAGGGATGGAGGGAGGCCTAGACAGCTGGTCCTCTGGCAGCTGGACGCGAGCGACACAACGGCAGCCTCAGCCTCACGTCACCAGCACCACACCGCCTGCCAACCATCACTACTACACCTCTCCTCTATTTCCATTATCAACTCCCACTTCACTTTTCAAAAAGTAATACTTTTTCAGTTTACTGAAGCACATAAATCCAATCATCCAAATAGAACAGGTGCCACTATCGCTAATAATGTTGTGATGCGAGGTATGACAGGTGTATTGGCACAGCGAGGCGTGGGATGTCACTAAGGTGCCACCTGTGCGACACACGGCAAGGCGCGCGGAGCAATGTGGCGGGAGCGGGAGGAGGTGCGACCCGCGTGAGGGTGTGTGTTACACTGGGCATGAGGAATCAGAACACATGGCTTTTGAGCATCGCTTACCTCGACCTTTGTTGGTGGGTGGACTCTCGCTGCCTGGCGAAGGGCTCACTGACCCACACAACATTTTTCCCGGGCCTTCTCTCCTTCACCTCAGATGTATTTATCGTCAATATATCGTTTCCTCTGTGTCTGCATAAATACAAACGAAATACAACACCAAAGACGTGAGTTGTGGTGGTTACTGCCGTGAGTAAACAACGTTGCAACTTCACGGAACATACCAAGGCAAATTCGGTGCCTTTATAGTGACATTCGTATAGTGACACTAACGAAGAACTATACGTAGACCAAACTGGTGACATCAGACATAACTAAACTACCAAAAACGTCTGAAACAACCATAAAAAATACGTGACATAACGCTAAAATGTCTAATAACAGGAGGCGAAAAAGAGGCGGGAAAATCACGCACTGAGCTCCGCGCGTCTCTCACGTCCTGATGGGTGGAGCCGAGGTGGTGACGTAATAGCCCACCAGCCAATCAGGGCGCTTCTCGGGACAACAAGGGAGTGGGCGGCATCTTACCAGAGTCCATAAAACCCACTGACGATTCATGGGCTTTCTTCTTCCTCTTCTTCTTCTTCTTCTTCTTCTTTTTTCTTCTTCGGTGGTGCTTCACGTTTCGTTCTGTACTTCACGTTTTTAGTCGATAATTACACGTGTCCTACAGGATCGATACCTCCTTCCTTCCTTCCTTCCACGTAAAGGCTGGCTAACTAAACTATTATAACTCATATAATTTGCATTCCATATGTATATAATC